>JAQYXR010000341.1:0-108141 GCA_030545055.2 Neoaliturus tenellus
AAACATGCAGGCCAATTTGATCATTGCAACTTGAAAAATATTAAAGTTTATTTAAATTCACAATTTTTTCCATACGATAATTTAAATGTGTCATTCGCTAATAAAAAGTACAGCATATTGTACGATATGTATGCAAGATTCCAAAGTTCATATTATGGTAAAACGAATGCACCTTTACTATCACCAGAAAAATACTTAGATGGTTACCCTATAGTTGTAATCGATTGTTCTAAACAAAATGAATCGGTAAAATCATCAAGTGTAGATATAAAAATAGAAATGGAATTCAACGCGCCTATATCGGCTAATACAACTGCATACTGTTTAATTCTACATGATAAAATCGTAACATACACACCTTTAACTGGAATTGTTAAAAATGTATTGTAAAAAACCGGTTTTGTTACATTCCAATGCATTCCGCGAGTATAAAAGCAGAGTGTTCAGGTCGCTCCTCATCAGTTTGTTGCCTGTTCTTGTATGGGTAGCATCTTATTCAATATGGCTTCTCCTAGTGGTACACAAGAAAATGTAGTAGATATTGAGAAGGAGATATCCGACTTTTTAGATCTTCAAGGTCAACCGGAGGGAGATGAACACAACGCTTGCGGACAACTCCACGGCAGTAATAATGTTGAGGAAAAAGGTAAAAGAAGAAAGAATGCACAGAAGAAGAAAAGGGATACTGAAGATAATATTTCTCCTAACATATTGAGTGAGGTATTCTTGCGAATATTTTATCCAATCTCATCCAGTTTGGACAAAAGTGTTTTAATCGGTGTTATGAAATCGACGGATTATTCACCTACTGTAATTTTGACTCATGGACCCAAAATGATTTTGTTCACCGATAGTGCTTGGGAATCTTTTATGAAGCACTTGCATCTGCTAGAATGCTATTTAACTAGTAACATGTATGGAAGAAAGACAAGAGTAGGACTTTTGGATTCAAATGTGGAAATTGATATTATAAAGAATCGTGGTGACCATCAATTGCGGTTTAGAGACACAACAAGACATGATAACAAGATTCAACTTAATCGAGAAGAGTTTTTTATTCTAACCTGTGCAACTGAACCAATAACAAGATACTTGAGACAACTAGTGTTTTCAAGTTCTATTATTAAAGATTATTTGGAAGACACTTTGGACAAACAACCGGACGCACCTATATTGTACGGACCTGTGGATACTTCTATATTTAATAGGGTTCCTCATGAAGTACAAATGTGGAGACAGTTGGAAAAATACGCTCAACTACATAAGAAATCAGTAAAACAGGAAGAAGAGGAAGAAGGAGGAGAAGAATCAAGTGTTAGTGATGAAAATGAAAACAAGGAGAATGTAAAGATGGAAACTTAGATGACAATGGTTGGTTTTTAAAACAATATCAAACACTTTGTGGGGTTAGGCCTACCGGGGACGGTGCCCACGTTAAATATACACCAACGCGCCAACAACTGTACGGCCAGGTATAAAAGTCGTACCTACCGTGGTGTGGAAATCAGTTGACCTTTGGACTTCGTCATGAGCAGACGAGTGATCTTCGCAATGGACAAGGAAGAAGAACAAGTAAAGTCCAAACCTGGTATAATTGAGTTCCAAGCGTTTCGGGGTAATGATGATAGATTTATCATAAAAGAACTTGTGTTTTTCGATATCAATACAAGTGTTCCATATACATTTTTGTTCAAACCACCATGTTCTTATTCATCATTAACTAGCAAAGCCGCTACTACCAACAGGTGGATTTCAAAATATTTCCATCATATCGATTGGTATGATGGTTTTGCAAGTTACACGGACTTATATAACATCATGCATCAGTTTTCAAACAGGTTTACCAATATTTATACAAAAGGACTGGAAAAGAAGAGATGGATCGAAGAATTTACTCATGTTCCGGTTAATGATGTGGACTTGGATAAAAACTACAAGTATACGATGGAAAATGTTTGTATTTGTACTAAAAGTCCGGAACATGAAAAAGATAGACATTGCGCTTTAAAAAACGCCTATAAACTCGCATCTTACCTTCAAAGTGGGGAAGTGGGGAGTGGTGGGGGTGACGGGGGTTATATAAGTGAGGAGCAGACCGGGACCTGGCATGAGTATTACTCGAGATTCCGAGACGACAACATCTCCCAGCAAGAAGACGAAGAAGAAGACAATCTTTAACTCAACCATGGCATCTCACCAGTTCCTGCAAACTTTGGTTGAGCAGTTCAATGCTCACTCCAAATCTACCATACTACCCGTCAAGAAGTGTTCCGAACTTAAAGACGAGAAGCACTACATTATCCACGCCATGAAGAAGATGGAGACTTCAGTTGGAGAGGCCATTTGCTGCAGTCTTAGCGAGGCACCGTTCACTCCGGGGGATGAGCCCAAGTTCCAAGTCTACCTGCCGAAACGGTTCGTCCATCTCCTCCAGAACGAGGATCTGCGCTCCATCCAACCCGGCTGTCTCTACCTGGTTTCCCACGGTTGCACGGGTAGCAATTCCACCGAGTTGACCATCCACATCGCCGACAAGCAGCAGTGTTAGATTTTAATTTTACTGTTGTACATATGTTATTGTAATGTTTTATAAATAAATAAACCATAAAAGACAAAAAATGCAACATATCAATATGTGAAGTTTGTCACATATTGATATGTTGCATTTTTTTAAACTTCGCGGGTGACCTTGACCTTTGACCTTTGCATTTCACAGTTACCCCCACCACCAAGCTAAAGGTTAAACCTGCTTCGATGCAAACACCCCCACCACTTTTTATAGTACCCCCAAGCGCTGTGCCTCAGCTTCATTTCAACTCCGACGGTCAACCGTACAACATCAAGATGTCTCTCAATGTAAGTTGTGCTAGTTACGAGGAGGTAACCATTAAGACTCAGCAGGAGCTGAACGACTTGTACAAGGAGTTGCAGCTGATGGTGGCGCGAGGCTACCGTATAAATGTGCAAGTCTACGCTTGCAATATACGCAATCTCCGACACCCAAAAGAAGAGTCTGAACATTACTCTTCTCCAGCGACTTCATCACCGGCGTCCATGAAGACTGAAGCGAGCCAGACTTTGGATTATTTCAGCTGACTAGCAGTTGTCTTCCTTCTTCTTACCATTGTAGAATATGTTTATTTATTTGTTATATTAAAGATGTAAAAGAGAAAAAACACCTATCTTGTTACTGACATATGTGCTCAGTAACAAGATAGGATTTTTTAAAACACAATTTGGATGACCTTGAAACTTCCCTCACCACTTTTTCATAGTACCCCCAAGCGCTGTGCCTCAGCCTCATTTCAACTCCAACGGTCAACCGTACAACATCAAGATGTCTCTCAATGTAAGTTGTGCTAGTTACGAGGAGGTAACCATTAAGACTCAGCAGGAGCTGAACAATTTGTACAAGGAGTCTGAAAAGGAGGTTGTCAACAAAACCGATGATCAACAATTGTGGGACTCCTCTATTACAGAAAAGGAATTACATGCAGCCGTCGAAGCTGTCGAGGAAAAGGAAAAGAACCTCAGGCAGCTCTGGTTGGCTCAGATGGATATTTGCGGATCTGTGCCGCGTGATGATTTTGAACTTCAATGTCAGATGGCGATTACCCAGCAACTAGAAGAAGTCGAAAAGGAGCTGAAGAGTGGAGGTACTATCCGGGCGGAGGTGAAAACTGAGAAACAGGAAGAATATAACGAATATGATGATTAAACGTACTGTTGATCCCAATCCTTTTAGTTTTAAGTGGTTATGTTATAAGTAAATAGAAAAAGTTTCCTTTTTTTAAAAAACTCCATTTGGATGACCTTGAAATTTCCCCCACTACTCTGTAATACCAGCATTGCTCGCTGCACCAAGCATCATTCCTCCTCCAACAACCATGGCGGACACACCTGCTTGCAATGCCATGTCTTCCACCGAAGATGTACCCAATACGAATTGGAAATTGACAATCGACAACGTGCATTATTTAGAAACCATCTGCGATTGGATGAAGTCTATTCTCCTCGACAACCCGGGAATAAAGCTCAAGGTCACTTTAGATTATGATTGGTCTGAAGTTATACTGCAGCAAGACGATCAACAATCACTGGAGTATTTGTCAAATTTACCATCGTCAACCATATATACTACAAATGAGGTGGAAAGGGAAGAAGAGGAGCATAAGTTTAGAGTTTCTTATTTTTTTAAAACCCAATTTGGATGACCTTGAGATTTCCCCCACCACTTCCCATATACCTAGAGTGCGCAGGGCTGGACAGTCAGTCGCTCGGTGTCCGTCGTAGGGTGCACATCGCGGTTGCTACTCCAATTCCTGACAATTTGGGGTAGTTCAAAGTCACCACACTTCTACAACTTCAAGGTCATCACACTTTAACTCTGGGACTGCATCAACTTGTATTATTTCTGTGTTTTGACTCAAGGTCATCTCACTTAAACTCTGGGATGGTATCAACTTGTAGTATTTCTATGTTTTGACTCAAGGTCATCACACTTTAACTCTGGGGCAATATCGACTTGTAGTACTTCAGTATTTTAGCTCAAGGTCACCACACTTTAACTCTGAGACTGCATCAACTTGTATTATTTCTGTGTTTTGACTCAAGGTCATCACACTTTAACTCTGGGACGGTATCAACTTGTAGTATTTCTATGTTTTAACTCAAGGTCATCACACTTTAGCATGTAACTTTAAGGTAGCACCGAAACGGTGCTACCCGGCTTGACATTTTCAAGTTTCCCAAGGTCATCACAATTTCCCCCACCACTTCCCATATACCTAGAGTGCGCGGGGCCGGACAGTCAGTCGCTCGGTGTCTGTCGTAGGGTGCGCATCGCGGTTGCAGTAATGGTCGAATGGGGGCTTCTGGGCCAGTTCGAGGTCACCCGAGCGGTGTCACATGACGGTTTAGGCAGAGTAACGTTGCAAACTTCAAATTTCCTCGGCACTTTTGCTGTTTCTCATCGAAAATTCGCTCCAAGTCGTCAAGGTCATGGTACCTGTGACTGAAACTCGGAGCGTAGTGCGAGAAACAGCAAAAGTGCCGAAAAATTTTAGGTTTCAGCGTGACCTTGACCTTTTGTGACATCGATGACGTCATCTTGGTGACGTAAGGGGTGATGACGTCATTAGCACGTCATTTCTGTGACGTCATGGGTGTGACGTCATGGATGTGACGTCATTGGTGATGACGTCATCGATGATGCAATCGATGACGTCATCGATGGGGTCATTGACCTCGATGACGTCATCGATGACGTCATCGCTCGGGTGACCTTGAACTGGCCCAAAAGCCCCCATTCCCCACTACTCATGATCCTTAAAGTGAAAATTGACGTTTAACATGAAGACCGATGTGGTATCCATCGGTGGTATCAACAGTATAATATATTCAGTACACTTGAAATCGGTATAGGTTCAATGAAAAAATTCGAATGGAGTATGGAATGAATGAGTACGGTTAGTCGATTGTGTGTCTTGACGTCAAGTGCACGAGAGGTTTCAATACGTCGAAAACGTAAAAATATTTGAAATTACAGTATTTTATATTTTTTGAAATTTTCTTAGAGAACACGTAAAATTTCCGCACTCCACTTTCCTCTAAAAATCGACACAAATTAACGCTCACAGCGAGTGGGCTGCAATTTCACAGACTTTGTTTATTCCGAATCCACATCATGATTACACTGAATAAATAACCAACGCTGGTGTTGCCTTCCGCCTCTGGGGGCCACCTTCCGGTTCCCCGCTCGGTGGAAAAGCGAAAATAAAAATAAACGCGCGCCAAACAGCACGCTGACGTATGGTGTGAGATGCCTAGTTTTTAATTTTTAAAAGTATTGGTAAGAAATAAAATAGGTAAATCATTAATGAACGAGATTATAGTGTAACAAATATAGATTATAAACATGAATTTTCACTACCATTCATAACCTGTTCATCCTTGCTGGTCTATTAAGTTTAACCTATAAAGACTTCATATTTATGGTTGCTTACTTTTTCAAGGAAACCTTTTTGATAATTTATTTAAAAGGAATTAATTATCTATTTTAAATTAATTATTTATTTACATGCATTGTAACAGGTTGTGAACCAATTACCAATTAATAGTCTATAACAATCTTAACAAGGTGGAAATGTCAATTTTTAATCTTCAGCCTATCTCATCAGCAACATAAATAGAAAAAATAGAATAAAATAAAAAGTACAATAAAAACATAGTATAATAATATGAGGAGACAAAGCAGAAAAATCCAAAGAGTATTAAAATTAAATGCGGTTGATAAGCCTACCTTAACATATCTGAGTTTCGAGTTTGTGTGATAAGGTCAGACAACGCTTTTATTTATCTTTCAATTTCCAAAAAATGATAAACATTTTGACTTAAATGTAGCAAAGTTGTTATTAAAGATATCTACTGAATCATCCAAGGTTTAAATAACCTAACTATTTCATGTAGTGGAGATTAATAATTAATGTTTGTACGTAAATATGGAATGTTTCAAAATTTTGAGTTGTCTGTTGTAAAAAGATGGAACGCGCAATCCAACTTTGTGTAATATTTCGGGATCATCAACTGAACTGATAGAGTTGCAGCTTCGTGTTGCTTTGCGCTTGTTTTTTAAGTTCTAAAGGTCGTAAATTTTCAGTAACCAGGAATATGGGATCAAGTTAGTGGTGTTGCAGGTATAATATATATAAAAGTACACTAAAGGTTTTTATAATAATACTGTAATACAAAACCATGGTGATACAGGTTTTCTGGAAAAGGTTTGTGAGCTAAAAGAAAAAGACAGAAGAGAAGGCAATAATCGTGTAAGAGAATTAAACCTTTTTACAGCACTGCAATCGCGAAGCTTATTAAGAGTATTAAGTTATTGCAGTATAACCTCTAATTGGATGGTTTATCATTTCTGTTTAAGACCTCATTAAGCCTTCACGACATTGTTACCTGAACGTTTATACCCAAGTTAAAAGTAAAACTTATTATGACGGGGTTTAAACTGTCATAAATAGTATGTAAGACTCTCTAGATTTTTTTTACACAAAAATAGATCAAAGTTAAAACCAAAAATAAAATTAATTTGAAGTCATAATTAATTATTTATTCAGGATATATAAGTTTAATTACGCTCTTTTATGTCTTAAGTACCAGGTTAATAGAGCCTTGCTCGTTTGTTTTAATTCAATTTTGATATAGTGTCACGGTAATACAACTGTTAAATTTCCCCCAACAACCAACTATACCTCGCCACAGTTAACAGCTGTTTCAAAAAATCTACTTAACATTTATGTTCCTTTATTTTTGTAGCCTATACCTTTCGTTGTTATTTCGTTACCAAAATAGAAACCCATAAGACCAATGTTAAAAATTACGATTTTTAAACTTAAATTTAGACTAAATTAGATTTTTCCTGGAATTGAGGGCTTTCTAAACTTATTTTTAGGCCAAAACACTCTTAAATGCAAAGTTTAAGCAAAATCTATCCGCTAGATTTCGAGATCGCGTGGAACACACATCCCTTCAGACATTGCTCGTATTATAGTATAGAATTTAATAACTCAAATAAAAAAATAAAAAACTGCTTTATTAACACTTTTTCATGTGATTTCAGATCAGTGATTCAACAGATTTTTTTTAATGCATTCTACTGCTGTTCGAATACCAATCGATGCTCGCACCCATATATCGAATTGTCGGTAACTGGTGTTGTGAAGGTGTGGGATTGACGTTCTCCCACGTGTTCCCACATGTGTTTATTGTGAGTTGCGTCATCGCTTTGGGACTGACCGCTGCAGTCACTGCACCACTGACACTGACAATGTCACACCGGTCACACTGTCACGCCCAGACGTGGCAACACTGACACTCTCCCGTGTTGCCTCACTATTGACATTGCCACACAGCCACGTGCTCCCACATGTTTTATTGTGTGTTGCATCATCGCTTTAGCACTAAAGCTGCAGTCACTGCACCACTGACACTGACAATGTCACACCGGTCACACTGTCACGCCCAGACGTGGCAACACTGACACTCTCCCGTGTTGCCTCACTATTGACATTGCCACACAGCCACGTGCTCCCACATGTTGTTGTTGTTGTGGTTATTGATGGATAAGGAGACACCAGCAGAACCGTTGAGCATGTCTGCCTCTAATGGGCATTTTGCGCAAGCCCCCGGGAGGATGGGATATTGAAAGAAGAGAAAGGGTGAGAGACGGGACATCACCGGGCCGCTTGACCACTCAGAGGGAAAACCTCCGTGCTCCTGGGCAACGGTCCGCTCTGCCCTCCAAATGGCCAACCAACCGATTGTCCACTCATATGTTCCAGCTAGGGGTTTCCATGCCCATCGCATTCAACCCCCGCTGTCACAAGAATGGGATTGTGAAGGAAGGAATATTGTCGTAGGCCTAGTGGACAGCCAAAAGACTTTCCACAGTATAACAACTTCGTTTGATGTACCTAATGTCAACTTCGCAAATAGTATAAACCAGTTTTAAGGTTGTCTTGGGACCTCCCACATGTGTTATTGTGTGTTAAATCATCGCTTTCGGACTGACCGGTACAGTCACTGCTGCACCACTGACAATGACAATGTCACATTGTCACGCCCTGACGTGGCAACACTGACACACTCACATGGCCGTGTTGCCACACTGTTGCCACACAGCCACGTGCTCCCACATGTTTTATTGTGTGTTGCATCATCGCTTTAGGACTAAAGCTGCAGTCATTACATCACTGACACTGACAATGTCACACCGGCCACACTGTCAAGCCCAGACGTGGCAACACTGACACACTCCCGTGTTGCCACACAGCCACGTGCTCCCACATGTTTTATTGTGTGTTGCATCATTGCTTTAGGACTAAAGCTGCAGTCACTGCACCACTGACACTGACAATGTCACACCGGCCACACTGTCAAGCCCAGACGTGGCAACACTGACACACTCCCGTGTTGCCACACAGCCACGTGCTCCCACATGTTTTATTGTGTGTTGCATCATTGCTTTAGGACTAAAGCTGCAGTCACTGCACCACTGACACTGACAATGTCACACCGGCCACACTGTCAAGCCCAGACGTGGCAACACTGACACACTCCCGTGTTGCCACACAGCCACGTGCTCCCACATGTTTTATTGTGTGTTGCATCATTGCTTTAGGACTAAAGCTGCAGTCACTGCACCACTGACACTGACAATGTCACACCGGTCACACTGTCAAGCCCAGACGTGGCAACACTGACACACTCCCGTGTTGTCACACAGCCACGTGCTCCCACAAGTTTTATTGTGTGCTGCATCATCGCTTTAGGACTGAATGCTGCAGTCACTGCACCACTGACACTGACAATGTCACACCGGTCACACTGTCAAGCCCAGACGTGGCAACACTGACACACTCCCGTGTTGCCACACAGCCACGTGCTCCCACATGTTTTATTGTGTGCTGCATCATTGCTTTAGGACTGAATGCTGCAGTCACTGCACCACTGACACTGACAATGTCACACCGGTCACACTGTCAAGCCCAGACGTGGCAACACTGACACACTCCCGTGTTGCCACACAGCCACGTGCTCCCACATGTTTTATTGTGTGCTGCATCATCGCTTTAGGACTGAATGCTGCAGTCACTGCACCACTGACACTGACAATGTCACACCGGTCACACTGTCAAGCCCAGACGTGGCAACACTGACACACTCCCGTGTTGCCACACAGCCACGTGCTCCCACATGTTTTATTGTGTGCTGCATCATCGCTTTAGGACTGAATGCTGCAGTCACTGCACCACTGACACTGACAATGTCACACCGGTCACACTGTCAAGCCCAGACGTGGCAACACTGACACACTCCCGTGTTGCCACACAGCCACGTGCTCCCACAAGTTTTATTGTGTGCTGCATCATCGCTTTAGGACTGAATGCTGCAGTCACTGCACCACTGACACTGACAATGTCACACCGGTCACACTGTCAAGCCCAGACGTGGCAACACTGACACACTCCCGTGTTGCCACACAGCCACGTCCTCCCACATGTTTTATTGTGTGTTGCGTAATCGCTTTAGGACTAAAGCTGCAGTCATTACATCACTGACACTGACAATGTCACACCGGTCACACTGTCAAGCCCAGACGTGGCAACACTGACACACTCCCGTGTTGCCTCACAGCCACGTGCTCCCACATGTTTTATTGTGTGTTGCGTAATCGCTTTAGGACTAAAGCTGCAGTCATTACATCACTGACACTGACAATGTCACACCGGTCACACTGTCAAGCCCAGACGTGGCAACACTGACACACTCCCGTGTTGCCTCACAGCCACGTGCTCCCACAAGTTTTATTGTGTGCTGCATCATCGCTTTAGGACTGAATGCTGCAGTCACTGCACCACTGACACTGACAATGTCACACCGGCCACACTGTCAAGCCCAGACGTGGCAACACTGACACACTCCCGTGTTGCCTCACAGCCACGTGCTCCCACAAGTTTTATTGTGTGCTGCATCATCGCTTTAGGACTGAATGCTGCAGTCACTGCACCACTGACACTGACAATGTCACACCGGTCACACTGTCAAGCCCAGACGTGGCAACACTGACACACTCCCGTGTTGTCACACAGCCACGTCCTCCCACATGTTTTATTGTGTGTTGCGTAATCGCTTTATGACTGAATGCTGCAGTCACTGCTCCACTGACACTGACAATGTCACACCGGTCACACTGTTAAGCCCAGACGTGGCAACACTGACACACTGCCGTGTTGCCTCACAGCCACGTCCTCCCACATGTTTTATTGTGTGTTGCGTAATCGCTTTATGACTGAATGCTGCAGTCACTGCTCCACTGACACTGACAATGTCACACCGGTCACACTGTTAAGCCCAGACGTGGCAACACTGACACACTGCCGTGTTATCACACAGCCACGTGCTCCCACAAGTTTTATTGTGTGCTGCATCATCGCTTTAGGACTGAATGCTGCAGTCACTGCACCACTGACACTGACAATGTCACACCGGTCACACTGTCAAGCCCAGACGTGGCAACACTGACACACTCCCGTGTTGCCACACAGCCACGTGCTCCCACATGTTTTATTGTGTGCTGCATCATCGCTTTAGGACTGAATGCTGCAGTCACTGCACCACTGACACTGACAATGTCACACCGGTCACACTGTCAAGCCCAGACGTGGCAACACTGACACACTCCCGTGTTGCCACACAGCCACGTGCTCCCACATGTTTTATTGTGTGCTGCATCATCGCTTTAGGACTGAATGCTGCAGTCACTGCACCACTGACACTGACAATGTCACACCGGTCTCACTGTCAAGCCCAGACGTGGCAACACTGACACACTCCCGTGTTGTCACACAGCCACGTGCTCCCACAAGTTTTATTGTGTGCTGCATCATCGCTTTAGGACTGAATGCTGCAGTCACTGCACCACTGACACTGACAATGTCACACCGGTCACACTGTCAAGCCCAGACGTGGCAACACTGACACACTCCCGTGTTGCCACACAGCCACGTGCTCCCACATGTTTTATTGTGTGCTGCATCATCGCTTTAGGACTGAATGCTGCAGTCACTGCACCACTGACACTGACAATGTCACACCGGTCACACTGTCAAGCCCAGACGTGGCAACACTGACACACTCCCGTGTTGCCACACAGCCACGTGCTCCCACATGTTTTATTGTGTGCTGCATCATCGCTTTAGGACTGAATGCTGCAGTCACTGCACCACTGACACTGACAATGTCACACCGGTCACACTGTCAAGCCCAGACGTGGCAACACTGACACACTCCCGTGTTGCCACACAGCCACGTGCTCCCACATGTTTTATTGTGTGCTGCATCATCGCTTTAGGACTGAATGCTGCAGTCACTGCACCACTGACACTGACAATGTCACACCGGTCACACTGTCAAGCCCAGACGTGGCAACACTGACACACTCCCGTGTTGCCACACAGCCACGTGCTCCCACAAGTTTTATTGTATGCTGCATCATCGCTTTAGGACTGAATGCTGCAGTCACTGCACCACTGACACTGACAATGTCACACCGGTCACACTGTCAAGCCCAGACGTGGCAACACTGACACACTCCCGTGTTGCCACACAGCCACGTCCTCCCACATGTTTTATTGTGTGTTGCGTAATCGCTTTAGGACTAAAGCTGCAGTCATTACATCACTGACACTGACAATGTCACACCGGTCACACTGTCAAGCCCAGACGTGGCAACACTGACACACTCCCGTGTTGCCTCACAGCCACGTGCTCCCACATGTTTTATTGTGTGTTGCGTAATCGCTTTAGGACTAAAGCTGCAGTCATTACATCACTGACACTGACAATGTCACACCGGTCACACTGTCAAGCCCAGACGTGGCAACACTGACACACTCCCGTGTTGCCTCACAGCCACGTGCTCCCACAAGTTTTATTGTGTGCTGCATCATCGCTTTAGGACTGAATGCTGCAGTCACTGCACCACTGACACTGACAATGTCACACCGGCCACACTGTCAAGCCCAGACGTGGCAACACTGACACACTCCCGTGTTGCCTCACAGCCACGTGCTCCCACAAGTTTTATTGTGTGCTGCATCATCGCTTTAGGACTGAATGCTGCAGTCACTGCACCACTGACACTGACAATGTCACACCGGTCACACTGTCAAGCCCAGACGTGGCAACACTGACACACTCCCGTGTTGTCACACAGCCACGTCCTCCCACATGTTTTATTGTGTGTTGCGTAATCGCTTTATGACTGAATGCTGCAGTCACTGCTCCACTGACACTGACAATGTCACACCGGTCACACTGTTAAGCCCAGACGTGGCAACACTGACACACTGCCGTGTTGCCTCACAGCCACGTCCTCCCACATGTTTTATTGTGTGTTGCGTAATCGCTTTATGACTGAATGCTGCAGTCACTGCTCCACTGACACTGACAATGTCACACCGGTCACACTGTTAAGCCCAGACGTGGCAACACTGACACACTGCCGTGTTATCACACTATTGCCAATTGCCACTCGGTTGGGACTGCCAATGTGTAGTGGGAGAAATTCGCATTCACTGAAGCTTTTGAATTCATCTTATTCATATAGGCAGTGTGTAAAGGAATTCGCTAGATTATACGAAATATTTAACTATATATATTTAAAACAGAAAGGTAAAAAACACCTTTGGACAGTTTGTCTCAGACTTCTACTGGACCGATTTCATGCTATGTTTCTATCAAACAAAAGCTAAATTCTATAGGCCTACTATCAGGTTTTATTTACATTTACGTTCTCTTACTTTCCCAAATTAAAAATATTGACATTTCCAAACCTTTGCAAGTTTATTTTACATGCTTTCAATCAGCTGACTGAAAATAAATGAAGTATTTTGTCAAAATACAGCAGAAGATCAAACACTTAAGAAGGATTTGGTTTACTAACTATCTCCAGTACCTACACACGTATACAATTATAATGTATTTATCCTTTAAATAGACAGAAAAAATGATACAATTTGATACTATTTTATATACAGTCTTATAGTTGGCAAATCAAAAAGTAAATAAGTTTTCATTGGTAAATTGTTAAAACCTAAAAATACCTAATTGTGTAAAACAGGTTATTAATGAAAAGAATATAGCAATTTAAAAAGTACAATTCATACATGTTTCGCACCATCTGCTTAGCGCTCCACTCGCCACGAAAATGGAGCTGTATCCGTCAAGTATCGAAGGGCAACGACTCGTAGATATTTTAAATCACATGAGTAGTGGGGAATGGGGGCTTTTGGGCCAGTTCAAGGTCACCCGAGCGATGACGTCATCGATGACGTCATCGAGGTCAATGACCCCATCGATGACGTCATCGATTGCATCATCGATGACGTCATCACCAATGACGTCACTTCCTTGACGTCACACCCATGACGTCACAGAAATGACGTGCTGATGACGTCATCACCCCTTACGTCACCAAGATGACGTCATCGATGTCACAAAGGTCAAGGTCACGCTGAAACCTAAATTTTTTTGGCACTTTTGCTGTTTCTCGCACTACGCTCCGAGTTTCAGTCACAGTTACCATGACCTTGACAACTTGGAGCGAATTTGCGATGAGAAACAGCAAAAGTGCTGAGGAAACTTGAAGTTTGCAACGTGACTCTGCCTAAACCATCATGTGACACCGCTCGGGTGACCTTGAACTGGCCCAAAAGCCTTACTTTAACCATTACTGCAACCGCGATGTGCACCCTACGACAGACACCGAGCGACTGACTGTCCGGCCTTGTGCACTCTAGGTATATTGGCTCAAGAGACTAAGACTCTAAAACTGTCAGGAATGGGATTAACTACTGAATTTTGCAAGGAAAAGTCATTTCATCCAATATTTTAAACAAATCCTCATCAGTAAAACTGACACTAGTCTGTTTTGTATAAAACTTAGGGTGTCCGCGCAACAGTTTGCGCCACTTAGCTTAAGTCGAAACTCTCTTAACTTTGAGTGGTGGACAGTGAGCAACTAATAAAGCCTTAACACGGCTAAGTTTCTTACCTAAAGTGTCCCGCGACATGGCTTCTCCTCACAAAAGTCCGCACAATACTGAGAGAATGCTTGTAGCGCATGAGTCAAGGGAAAAGAGGTGGGGGAAACAGCAGGAGTGGGGGAAGGTCACAGTGGTGGGGGAAGGTGAGGTGGTACGCTGGAGTATCGCATCACTTCACCATGAGCTGTCCTACAGTGAACACACTGTTCTCTTGGCCGAGTTGGCACTAGAAGAAACATTTCTGTACAGCTTAGGCTGTGATAGCCGAGGAAGCAAAGTCAAAGTGGAAATCGTGTTAAACTCCAAGACGAAGAGTCTCCTAAATAAACTAATTGTATCCCTGCAATCCCCTATAACTTTAGAGAAATACCACTTTATTAAGCGACACCTTATACTTTGGCAAAACGAAGTGGAATGGAAAAGATTACAGTAAAATTAATTTAACTTATAACTCGGACTGGACACTCATGGTGATACTACGTGGCGTGCAAACGCCACCCTAAACATTACAAGTTAGGTTATTGAGCACCTCTGGTACGATAACCGATGTGCTAGAGTTAAAGTGTGATGACCTTGAGTCAAAAACACTGAAATACTACAAGTCGATATCGTCCCAGAGTCAAAGTGTAGTGGACCTACATTCAGAACTTGTAAAATTACTTACATATAGAGAGCTAGAGAACAGCGAGACGCACCGCATGGAAGCCGGAGACATACTGGCGAAGCGGTGTTGTGCAGCTAGGGACCCAGTTGTGGTGGGGGTATAGCCAACACTTAGAGTACAAGTGTTGTGGGTGACCTTGACCCACTTAAACTTACCTGACCCCCCCCCCGACAAAAAGTGCGAGCCCCCCCCCCCCCGACAAAAAGTGGCGAGCCCCCCCCCCCGACAAAAAGTGCGAGCCCCCCCCCCCCGACAAAAAGTGCGAGCTCCCCCCCCCCCGACAAAAAGTGCGAGCCCCCCCCCACCCCCACCCCCACCCCCTCCCCCACCCCTGATATCCTGGGCGTGGCAGCCCCGGTGGGGATATAAGGGGGCCCAGCCAGAGCCGGCTCGCAGTCCGCTCCCGCGCGTTGAACGTGAACGATCGGGGACGACCGCCATAGGCATCACTAAACATTGAATGGCGCCTTCAGTGTTTAGCGAAGTCTACTCTAACTTTAAGACTTGTATTAGTTGTAAGATATTGCGCTTGCGTTTGGGTATTGCGAATTGTTCTATATTAGAGTGTTTTACTTGTACCCTATGTCTCCTGTGTGTGTGTCTTTTATCCTTTGTGTCTTGTTTGTCATATGTGTTTAATGTGTATGTGCTTGTTCCAGCATTGACTACGTTGAGCTCAATTGTGTGTTGTAAGTGTGTTATATTTTTCTAAAGTGTATACGCTTGTTGTAGCATTTCCCCCTTGAGCTTTTGCAATGCTCAAAGTAAATCGTAAAGACAGGGAACGGGAGTAGGCCCCCCGTGTAAAGTTACTTTGTATAATTGTTAGGCTCCTCTCATGCATGCTTCAATGCGGCTGAGAACTCTCATGCATGCTTCAATGCGGCTGAGAAATAGGAGTTGGTCCGTTTGTACGCCTATATGGGGGTAATGAGCCGATGGCCTCTGCACTCGGACCGAGGACGTAAGCCACTAGGGTGTCCTCAGTTAGTTTCCTTCCGGAAACTCAAAATTATGTAAATGAAACTTTGTTAGCTATTTGTGTTTTTTTGTCCCCAAGGCCCCCGAACATTCGTGGTTCGCCATGGATGTACGGGGGCCGAAATTTTTTAATATTCGTATGGCCTTGACCTAGTAAGAACTTATATAAATTTACTGCATTGCTGAACTTAAATATTAAATATTAAAGATAGGGAACGGGAGTAGGCCCCCGTGTAAAACCACTTTTTATAATTAATTGTTAGGCTCCACTCATGCATGCTTCAATGCGGCTGAGAAATTGGAGTTGGGTCCGTTTGTACGCTTATACGGGGGTAATGAGCCGATGGCCTCTGCACTCGGACCGGGGACATAAGCCACTAGGGCTGTCCTCAACCTCTTTCAAAATTATGTAAAAGACCTTTTGTTAGCTATTGGAAAAGTTATTTGTTAGCAATGCAGTAAATGCTTAAGTCTTGCGTGGTGAAGGTTAGACGACATTGGATGTTGCCTGTTGTCATAGTTGGGTCTCTTCGGAGGCTACAGCGATGACAACCCAAGTGCCCAGGTGGGGCTTAATTTTTTAAAGTTTTTTCGTGACCTTGACCTAAATACAGTAATAACCCCCCCCCACCCCCTCCCCCACCCCTCCCCCCCCCCTTCCCCCGGAACTTTTTTTTTGAGAAAAAATTTTGACCTTGACCAAAAGTTTTTGCTCCGGACGAGAAGTGCCCAAACAAAAAATTTGTACAAAGTAGTGGGATTTAGACCAAAGATTATTGGTTTATCAAACCTGTTGAAGAATAAATTGAAAATGGGTGTTTAAAAAGCCAAATCTGCTACATGATTGATAAACTGGATGTATATGACGTCACCTTCCCCCACCCTTCAACCTCGGGTATAAAGGGACCCGGTTGAGCGCGCTGCTCATTATTGCGTGGACATTCACCGAGTGCACACTCAAAGCCAAACTGTAAAAAAAATGGCTCTTTGCGATATTTGTGGGAGTTTTTCCAAGATGAAGATATCTTTGTTTTACACCGAGAATTGCATCATGAAGAGAACAGAAAAGAAGAGATTGTTGTAAGTGAAGAAGACTTGGATGCGTTTGATCGGTTATTGGAAAACTGCCAGAAGCAGATGGACGACTGTGATAGCTATCTACAGTTACACCGAGAATTGCATCGTGAAGAGGACAGAAAAGAAGAGATTGTAGTAAGTGAAGAAGACTTGGATGCGATTGATCGGTTTTTGGAAAAACCCCATAAGCAGAAGGACTGGGCTAGCTATTTACAGTTAATGCAAAGAAGAAGACCAAGTGTTATTCAATTTGCCGAGCTGGACCATCTACAGCTGGAGGATTTATTCAAGAAGAGAAAATGGAAGAAGAAGATACGGAAGAAGTGGAAGATGTAAGACAACTGCGTACCCAAGAAGAGGATATGGAAGATATAAGACAACTGCGCACTACAGCCTTGCCAGGACCAGTTGTAATTCATTTCAAAATTAATAATGTGCAATTAGAATTGGAAAATTTTATAACTCAAGCTAAAAAACTAGTTGTAAAAACATTGACGGAAGAATTGGCAAGATTGAACTTTATTAAATTTGGATTGGTGTTGGAGGCTATGTTTACTAATACCGATGGTGAAAATTCACCGAGAGCATTCATTGCTAAAAACCGAACCCTTACAACCACATCTGATATCAACGAAATTTTAGAAGAATGTTTGGTTGAACTGCTAGTGAAACTTCAAGAACATGAAGGAAGAGGATCCGGCTGGACGCTATCATCAATTGAAGGTATGGATGTGAGGGTTCACAAGCATGGATATGGTATGAGAGGAAGCAGCTTTATCCTCTACCAAAGGTGATCCGAGATACAAGATCATGTATCAATGTGAAAAATGAGGATAATGAATGTTTCCGTATGCAATGTTAGCAAAATATGTGGAAGACCATTCCTGTAGACCTAGCATAGCATACGAAGCTGTTCAACACCGCTATAACTTCCAAGGTATGTCGTATCCTGTTAGTCTTAATGATGTTGCTAAATTTGAAAGAAAAAACCCAGGAGTTTCAGTTAATGTGTTTGGTTTAGACGAATCAAATAACGTATACCCGTTACGAGTTACAAAGACTGAACGTCAAAATCATACAGATTTGCTGCTATTGACCAAAGGTGAAATATCACATTATGTTTACATCAAGAACTTTGAAACTTTGGTTGGACGACAAGTGACTAAAAGAAAATTAGAGTAACAGTGTGTAAGAGATGCTTTTGTTTCACAAATAAAGACTTGAGACGTGGAGGATCGGAGTGGTTGTCGGAACACCAGCGGCTTTGTAATGACAACTATGAAGTGAAGATTAGTCTGCCACCACCATCTAGATGTCCAGTTCAATAAAACAGTTCACCAATACCGGATTCCACTAGTTATCTACGCTGACTTTGAATCCACGTTAGTGCCGCAGGAACTTTCGGATGGTGAAGTAACTAGAAGAACCAAATATCAATTGCATCAACCTAACAGTTTTTGCTTATTGGTGAAATCTACTTTACCTGAAGAACAATTGCAAGACTACGGCTTAACATCCACTCCGATACTCTACCGTGGGGAAGGAGCTGCTAAGTATTTTGTAGACCAGTTGTATAACATTGCTGAAAAGGCGGAACGCTTATACGGTAATGTTTTACCCATGAAACCTTTGAACCAAAATCAACAAGAAGAATACATTTCGGCAACAAGATGTTATCTATGCAAGAAGAGCTTCAGTGAAGAAAATCAAAAAGTAAGAGATCATGATCACCTCACAGGGTTATACAGAGGACCTGCTTGTAATTCATGCAATATAAATTACAAACTGCCTCAATTTATTCCTGTCGTGTTACACAATCTTAGCGGCTATGACTCCCACTTCATTATCCCAGAGTTAGGACGAGATGATGGAAAAATCGAAGTATTAGCTGAAACATTGGAGAAGTACATCAGTTTTTCAAAAACAGTTGGTAAAATTAAACTTCGCTTCGTAGACTCTTATAGATTTATGTCATCTAGTTTGAGCAAATTGTCTGAGAACCTAAGAAGAGAAGATCTAAAAGAAACCAGCAAAATTGTACCTGAAGATAAATTGGACTTAGTATTACGAAAAGGAGTTTTCCCCTATGATTATATAACTTCCACAGAAAAGTTTGAAGAAACCAGTCTACCACCGATTGAAGCCTTCAATAGCAAATTAAATGAAAGTGAAATCTCCGTTGAAGACTACAATCATGCGTGTAATGTTTGGAACCAACTAAACATTCAAACTTTAGGGGAATATTCTGATTTTTATATAAAATTGGATGTAACTCTGCTGTGCGATGTGATGGAAGAATTTCGGAACACCTGTTTCTCAGCATACGGATTGGATCCTTTACACTCGTATACATCCCCTGGATTAGCATGGCAAGCTATGCTCAAGTCAACTAACTGCCGATTGGAGCTTCTCAGACATCGATATGGTCCTCATGATCGAATCAGGTGTACGAGGTGGTTTGACTCAAGCTGTGACAAGACATGTTAAGGCCAACAACAAGTATATCCCCAACTTCGACGAGCAACAACCATCACTCTACCTTGGATATTTTGATGCGAACAACCTCTATGGTTGGGCGATGTCAAATCCACTTCCCTACGCAGACTTCAAGTGGATTGACCCGACCACCATTGGTGACATATCACGGATTCCAAAAGATGGCCAAACAGGCTATATTTTGGACTGTGATTTTGAATATCCAGAACACCTTCACGACCATCATTACGACCTGCCTCTCCTAGCCAAGACTGAAGTTTCACCGACAGGAAGATGGCCCAAGCTGATGATGACCTTGGAGAATAAGAGTCGATATGTGGCACACTACTGGGTAGTTCAACAAGCACTTGAATTGGGCCTACGTATAGTGAAAATTCACAGAGCAATTGAATTCACCCAGTCTTGTTGGTTGAAACCATATATCGATTCCAACACTACAAGAAGAGCTGCAGCGACAACAGCATTTGAAAAGGACTTCTACAAATTAATGAACAACGCCATCTTTGGGAAGACCTTGGAGAACAAGAGAAAACACAAAATTGTAAAATTAGTAAGTGATCCTAGGAAATTGGAAAAATTAGTGCAAAAACCAAATTTCGGAACATCAATGATTATAAACGAAAATCTAGTTGCTGTCAGTATGAATAAAACAACAATAGTGATGGATCGTCCGTTATACATTGGAATGTCGATTTTGGACATAAGTAAAACTCTGATGTATGATTTCCATTACAACAAAATGGTTAAACACTATGGAAGAGACAACATTGGAGTTGCATACATGGATACCGACGCGTTTATCTACTGGATAAAGACTTTGGACATGTATGAAGATCTAAGGAGTTTCCCATACAAAGACGACTTTGACTTCTCTGACTATCCGAAGAACCATCCGAATTACAATGAAAAGAATAAAAAAGTAATTGGAAAATTTAAAGATGAAGCAAATGGAATACCTTTGGAGGAAATAGTTGCGCTGATGTCCAAATTATATTCCTTCAAGATGTATATGGAAAACGACATACCGACAGTGAAGAAAGCTAAAGGAGTCAAAACATCGTACTTGAAGAAACGTGTGACATTTGACCATTACAAGACCTGCTTGTTTGAAGATTCTACAATGTCTGCAACGTTCAACACTATCAGAAGCTTTAAACATGAGGTCTACAGTGTCACTGAAGTTAAAAGAGCACTATCAGCTCAAGATGATAAAAGGCATATTATGCCGGATAAGATTCATACTCTTCCTTTCGGCCACTACTCTCTAAACCCTATCAACTAGTAACCTATTCTTCGTCCTTCTACAACTTCGACCTTATTCCTTTCTCCTTCCGTAAAAAAATGGGGAACACGGAAGTCCAACGCCGTGTTCCCCATTTTTTTTACACAAGTTTGGATGACCTTGACCTATATAAATGATGTGAATATTTAAGACAACATTCATTGTGATTATACATGTGATACATGAAACATTCAAACCTGCAATATGAAGAACTCGAAGCAAGAAATTGTCAACGAGCTTCATAAACCTGCAAGAAGAAAGTTTCCACGAAGAAATACAGTGATAAAAGGAATAAATGATTTATATCAAGCGGATTTAATCGAAATGATTCCTTATAGTAAACAAAATAGAGGATTTAAATACATATTGACTATTATTAATTGTTTTTCAAAAATGGCAGATGCTTTACCACTAAAAGATAAAAGTGGCAAAAGTGTTACAAAAGCAATGGAAACAGCTATACAAAGAGACAAACATACTATAAAACATTTACAAACTGATGATGGAAAAGAATATTTTAATAAGGAATTTGCAAATTTAATGAAAAAACACAACATTAACCATTACTCAACCAATTCAGAGGTAAAAGCATCAATAATTGAAAGATTCAACAGAACTTTAAAAGGTGCGATGTATAAGATGTTTTCTAACAGAGGATCGCACGTATGGATTGATATGTTACCAAAACTTATAAGCGATTACAATAACAAGTTTCATAGAACTATCGGTATGAAACCAAGCCAGGTGACTAATAAAAATGAAAAACTTGTATTAAAACGTATAAAAATGAATACTAAACCAAGAGTTGAAAAACTAAAGCCTAAAAGGTTTAATGTTGGTGATAAAGTGCGAATAAGCAAATACAAAGGTGTATTCAGTAAAAGATATCTCCCAAACTGGACAAATGAGGTATTTACTGTATTTAAGGTGCAACCTACAATACCAGAAACTTACATTTTAAAAGATAATAAAGGACAATTGCTGGAAGGAGGGTTTTATGGACATGAAATGTTAAAATCAACAGTAGGTGATGTATATTTAGTTGAAAAGGTGTTGCAACGAAAAAAGGATAAGGTTAAAGTACGATGGTTAGGATTTAATAAGACGGAAGATTCTTGGATACCTAAAAAGGATCTAATATAATGATAGAGCATCATTTTGGGTTGAACCATTACAAAGGATGGAGATAATACCGCAAAAAGACAATTTTACTATTAATAATATAGATGAACTCACAGTGGATGGTTCTCAATTCAATACTGGAAAACACGGTGTTTTGTTACCAAACACGGTGCGTTGTCTGGTTACCGGTCCTTCCAATTGTGGAAAAACAAATGTAGTATTCAATTTGATTACAAATCCTAAAGGATTACGTTTTAATAATTTATATGTATTTTCAAAGTCACTACAACAACCAAAATATCAGTTATTGGAACAAATACTCAATAATGTGCCTGAAGTTAAATATTTTAAATTCAACGCGAGCGAGAGTGTCATGCAACCGCAAGAGGCTAAACCATTCTCAGTATTCATATTTGACGATGTATCTTGTGAAAATCAAAATACAATAAGAAATTACTTCGCCATGGGTCGACATAACAACATAGATAGCATTTATATTGGTCAAACTTACAGCAAAATACCGAAACAGCTCATTAGAGACAATGCAAACATGTTAATTGTATTTAAACAGGATGAAACCAACCTAAAACACATATATTATGACCATGTAAGTGCGGATATGCCATTTGAACGATTTAAAGAGTTGTGTGGAAAGGCTTGGGCTGAAAAGTATGGGTTTTTAACAATTATGAAGGAACAACCGCTAAACAATGGTCGATACAGGATAGGATTTGATAAATTTATACTAATACACTGATCATGATGTAAAACATTCATTGTTGTACAACACGTCTTGCTACAAACATGGTTAACCAAGAAAAGTTAATAAAGGAAATAAAATCACTTAGTGATTCTATTCGAGATAAAAACAGAGCATTAAAATTAGGTATTAGCGAAAGGGAGAAATTTCTTGAATCTACTTTTAAACCTATTACTGAACCCTTGAAACAATTAAACAAAAAATTTGCTAAACCCGTTTTGGAAGGAGATGCAATTGCACCTATTACAAAGTTTGAAAGAGAAAATGTAAAATCAGAAGATTTTAGTGATGAAGACCTGGAATCCTCTACATATAGTGGTTTTACCGGTGGAGAACCTGAAAGAGAGCTAGAATCACCAGACTATAGTGGTATAAGAGAATTATATGAAGTAAAAGCTAAAAGAGGACATGAAGATGTATCAACTGCTAGTGAAGAGGAAAAAGAAGAAGAAGCAAGGGAAGGTCCGTCAAACATAAGCTTGTTGGGTGAAAACATTCATAACAAAGGACCTTTAGGAAGGAAATACATGGTAAAAATGTTACTCGGAACAATTCCTAATAAGAATTACCATAGTTATGGAGCGAGATTAACAGAAGATGGTTTAATGATAGGTAATAGCCCGTTAAACGTTGACGAACATGATAATATTGTCATTGGTGATCAAAGGTATAAGGGTACAAAAGGATTATTTGAATTATTATTTGAAAATAAGCCTTCAGTATCGTTAGTGAAAGAAAAAGACATGGAAGCATATAAAAATATTTTGGAACAGACAAATGCATATAGGAGAATGTATTTACCTGACCAACTTCCATTTAGATCTAAGTCTTTAAAATATAGAGAATTTGTATCCAAGTTAATACCAACTAGAAGACAAACAATGCCGTTAACACAAAGAAAACCTGTAAAACGAAGATTTATGGCATCCACTTTAGATGTAAGTGCTCAGGAAAGAAGAAAAAGAAGTAAGTCTGTTACGGGTACAGGTTTAATGAAGAAACTATATAACACAAATGTGATTTATTACAATAATATCAATAAATTGGTGGATAGAATGAAACTAATACATGAAGCTAAAGAAGCGGGTCATACTGGATTGGAAAACGAATGGGTGGCTTTAGTGGATGAACTCCGAAACCGTGGGGTAATCTCATAAAAAATGCGTTACTCACTAGATTACTATTCAGTTGCACCATGAGTGTCGACAAGTTCGGACGTTACTCCTCGGATGGGTTATATTACGCAAATAATTTAAAAAGAGGAGCTGGTTTACCACAAACACCTGATGGGGATTATGATATAACTAATAAAAGGTTAAAAAACATAAAAGATCCCACAGATGAAAACGATGCAATAAATTTAAAAGTATTAAAAGAAAAGATATCACCAACATTAAGACTACAGAAAAACACATATGACGCAGGTAATCATAGAATTGTCAATGTTGGTAAGCCAAATCAAAACGCTGATGCAATAAACAAAGGTTATTTATCATCAGAATTAAAAAATACGTTAAAATTCAATGGAAAAACGTATACTGCTGAAAATAAACGTATATCCAACGTAGATGACCCTAAAGATGCAAAAGACAGCGTAAATAGACGCTATTTACATTCATTAATACCTGAAAAGACAAAAGATGGTTTTTCTTTTTATAAATTTGTTATTAACGATATAGGTTATCCGAAAAATGAAAATGATGCTGTAAATTTAAAATATATAAAAGATCATTGTATTACACGTGATGTAGGAGTTATTGATTGTCTAGGTAATTGTTTAGCGAATGTTAAAGATGGTTCGGCACCATCAGATGGTGCAACAGTGGGTCAAATGAAGGAAACTTTAAAGCAAGAAACATCTGGATTTGTAAAACAGGATCAAGTAGTATCACGGTCGGGTGATGTGTTTGTACAAGGAAATGAAAAGTTTATTTTACTTGAACAAAAAAATAATGTTTGGGATTGCAAAGACATGAAATTATCAAATGCGCAATTAGCTACAGATGCTCATGATGTTCCGATTTTATCACAAGTTTTACATACTAATCCAAACAATTATCATAGAAGTTGGTTGGGTACAAATAGAAGAATAATTGACATATTTCCAGGTATCGATGATTACGATTGTGTTGTAGTAAAACAATCTTTAATATTAGACAAACCAAAAGGTAGTACTTTCAATGCGAAAAATAAGAAAATAGGTAATTTGGCACAAGGAACAGATCCAAAGGATGCTGCAACTGTAGGACAAACATTACAATATGATAGTGCAAATCAAGAGTTTATTTATAATACCAAAAGATTTAAATTAATGGATGTAAATGATTATCAAAATATATTAATTGCAGATCCAAATTCATTTAGCGGATTTAGAAAATTGTCTGGTGAGGAATTTATTCATAAAAATCATGTATTTAGAAATGAAGCAGACAGATCATTAATTAGTGCAGATTTAAAATATTTTAAATGTCCCGGGAATGATGCAAATGTAACTGATGAAGACTAAGAATTTGTATAAAAACTGATATGGGTTAGAAATCGGGACTAATATTATAAAAATGGGTTACACTCTAGAATGTTATTCAGTTGCACCATGAGTGTTGACAAGTTCGGACGGTATTCATCAGATGGATTATATTACTTTAATACTTTAAAAAGAGGTGTTGGATTACCACAAACACCTGATGGAGATTATGATATTAGTAATAAACGGTTAAAAAACATTAATGATCCCACAGATGAAAATGATGCAATAAATTTAAAAGTATTAAAAAAAGAGATAGTACCAACACTGAAATTAGATAAAAACACATATAACGCGGGTAATCATAGAATTTCCAACGTTGGTAAGCCAAATCAAAACGCTGATGCAATAAACAGAGGTTATTTATCATCGGAATTAAAGAATACGTTAAAATTTAATGGAAAAACGTATAATGCTGAAAATCGGCGTATATCCAACGTAGCAGACCCTGTAGATGAAAAAGACAGCATAAATAGACGCTATTTGCATTCTATAATACCTGAAAAGACAAAAGATGGGTTTTCTTTTTATAAATTTGTTATTAACGATATAGGTTATCCAAAAAATGAAAATGATGCTGTAAATTTAAAATACATCAAAGATCATTGTATTACACGTGATGTAGGAGTTATTGACTGTCTTGGTAATTGTTTAGCGAATGTAAAAGATGGTTTTGCACCATCAGATGGTGCAACGGTGGGTCAAATGAAGGAAACTTTAAAACAAGAAACCTCCGGTTTTGTGAAACAAAACCAAGTAGTAACACGTCAAGGAGATGTATTTGTACAAGGAAATAAAAAGTTTACTTTACTTGAAGAAAACAATTATGTTTGGGATGGTAAAGGAAAGTTATTGACAAATTTAGGTATTGGTGAAAAGCCTGGTGATGCTGTTACTTATGAACAGATAATACAATTAGAGCCAACTGGAAAAAAATGGTGGAATTGTGATAACAAACGATTAACAAATGTTGCAGACCCTGATTATGCCAATAACGCTGTAACTGTTAATTTTCTTGTTAAAGTAATAGGTAATTTATTATTTGATATGCATAATTATATTGTAGCAGGACAACATAAACCTATTGACGAAAAAATGAGAAATACATGGATTAAACAAGAAATTCTTTATAAATATTTTTTTAATCATAACACACAAAAGTTTAGATCATCAGATTGGGGTACTTTTGATATTTAACTAAATAACACCATATATTACATCATTTATGTGCAACCTGTCATAGAGGTAACACATGGGTTACGCTTTTCAAATATAAAAGACAATCATGGCGTTTCATTACACCAGTCCATATCGAGACACTATACGGAAAGGAGGCGGTATCACGTCCACAGCGGTTTCTCTGTTAAGTAAAGCTTTAAATCGTATTCCAGTAGGATCTATCGTAAACAGAGCAATAGACGCTTTACCATACGAATTTCACATACCGGGAGGTTATCAGTATTGCGGACCAGGAACTAAATTGAAAAAACGACTGGAAAGAGGTGATCCAGGCATAAATAAGTTAGATCAGGCTTGTAAAGAACACGATATCGCATATTCCACGTTTACCGATTCAAAAAATAGGTCAATCGCTGATAAAAAGCTAGCGAATATAGCTTGGCAACGAGTAAAGTCTAGTGACGCTAGTATTGCGGAAAAGCAGCAGCTTTAGCGGTAACAGCAGGTATGAAGGCTAAAACAGCGGTAGGAGGTGGAAAAAGGAGGGGTAAGAATAAAAAAGGATCAACCAAGAGAAAACATGGTGGTAATATTAGACTAAAAAGACGTTCTCCGAGGAAAAATAATAAAAAACCGACAATATGGTCAATGGTAAAAAACGGGGCTGGTCTATACCTAAGACCGTATCGTGCATATTAAATAAAAGAAATCAATTGGTTATACCACATAAAGCGTTGACTAATGTTGAATTATTTAAATATATTTCCTGTTTAAAAATACCATTTTTCCGCGGAGTATTTATGAAAGACAGTTTACCAAAGAAAATATGGAAAAATGAGACTGGAATCGTAAATTTGGATAATACTGAAGGGTCCGGCACCCATTGGGTGTGTTATAAGAAACTAAATAGTAATGTATATTATTTTGATAGTTTTGGAAATTTGCCACCACCTAAAGAACTTGAACATTACTTTAAATCTGCTAAAAACATATATTACAACTATAAAAGAGAACAACCTGATAATACTTCAATATGCGGCCATTTATGTTTGGAATTCCTAGCTAAAAGTATCAGTCACTATTGAGATGTCTTCCTATACGGTATCATTAACAGGAAAATCGTCCACTTTACGAAGTATCCTTTTTCCAGCGTTACGCTTGCAAAAAGGAAGATTTTGGGAGGCAGCACTGTTGGATTTTACAACTTACAACTCTATTCCCAATGTTACGGAAGGTAAAAATAACTTATTGCATTATTATAAAGGAAAAGATGCCAGTGGTAAGTTAACAGACTTAGAAGAGTGCAGTTTACCCACAGGTTCTTATGAAATTGATCATATTAATGAATTTTTGCAAAATAAAATGGGAAAAGACAATATATCGCTAAAAGGTAATAATAATACAATGAAAGCTGAGCTTACTTCAAAATATTATATAGATTTCACTAAGCCAAACTCAATTGGTGATTTATTAGGATTTCCCAAAGATGGAGCAATTTTAGAACCAAATAAAACACATTCCGGTAAACAAACTGTAACAATATTAAAAGTCAATAGTATAGACATAACTTGTAACATTATACAAGGAGCTTACAGAGATAGAGCAAATACTCATATAATACATACTTTTTACCCCAGTGTACCACCTGGATTTAAAATTGTTGAAAAGCCGCAAAACCTGGTATATCTACCTTTGAACACCACTTTCATTTCAGACATCGTGTTGAACGTATTGGATCAAGACGGTAACTTGATAGATTTCCGAGAAGAGCCTATTACGGTTAGATTACATTTAAAATCAACACTTTAATACAAAATCATGGGTTTAACATTTAAAAGCGAACAACCTACGGGAATCCGCATTAGTAGCTCTTCAGCTGTGGAGGAGTTAACACGCGAGAACATTCGTTTCTTAGAGAGAATTGGATTAAAAGTAACCGATAATGGATATACTGGATATAGCTCAGGGTCCAACATTCGACGAAACCCTATGGGAAAAAGAATATCACACCCACAACCCTTACACTTCATCAAAATTAAACAATAACGATGAAATTCGTATTCCCATACAAAATCAAGACATTTACACACTACCATGTGAAAGTTACTTGTATATTGAAGGAAAAGTTACTAAAAAGGACGGTACTACTACTGGTACAACAGTTCCATTTATAAATAATCCCATGGCTTTCCTGTTTGATGAAATTAGATATGAAATATCAGGTGTAACAGTTGATTCTACTAAAAAAGTAGGTATTGCAACAACTTTAAAGGGATTAACATCTATATCACCTAATGAAACCAATTTAATACAACCTGCAGGATGGGTTTTACCTGCAAAAGACACAATCACTCCAGATACAAATGGGAATTTTGATTTTCATATTCCGTTACGTTTGTTGCTTGGTTTTGCTGAAGATTATAGGAAAATAATATTAAACGTTAAACAAGAATTAGTTTTGTTGAGATCTTCAAACGATAAAGATATTATTAAAGCTCCAGACGGTACAACAGATGCAACTTTAGAATGGAAATTAACATTAGACAAAATTGTATGGAGAGTTCCACATGTAAAATTAGCTGACGAGCATAGAATGCTACTATTAAGAAAGTTAAAGGCTGATCGTGATATTGTAATTCCTTTTAGAAGTTGGGAATTTCATGAACATCCCAGCTTGCCAACTACGGATCGACACACTTGGACAGTTAAAACATCTAATTATGTGGAACGAGCCAGGTATATTATATTTGGTTTACAAACAGGCAGAAGAGACACCATCACCAAACATGCAGGCCAATTTGATCATTGCAACTTGAAAAATATTAAAGTTTATTTAAATTCACAATTTTTTCCATACGATAATTTAAATGTGTCATTCGCTAATAAAAAGTACAGCATATTGTACGATATGTATGCAAGATTCCAAAGTTCATATTATGGTAAAACGAATGCACCTTTACTATCACCAGAAAAATACTTAGATGGTTACCCTATAGTTGTAATCGATTGTTCTAAACAAAATGAATCGGTAAAATCATCAAGTGTAGATATAAAAATAGAAATGGAATTCAACGCGCCTATATCGGCTAATACAACTGCATACTGTTTAATTCTACATGATAAAATCGTAACATACACACCTTTAACTGGAATTGTTAAAAATGTATTGTAAAAGACCGGTTTTCCTACATTCCAATGCATTCCGCGAGTATAAAAGCAGAGCGTTCAGCTCGCTCCTCATCAGTTTGTTGCCTGTTGTTGTATGGGTAGCATCTTATTCAATATGACTTCTCCTAGTGGTACACAAGAAAATGTAGTAGATATTGAGAAGGAGATATCCGACTTTTTAGATCTTCAAGGTCAACCGGAGGGAGATGAACACAACGCTTGCGGACAACTCCACGCCAGTAATAATGTTGAGGAAAAAGGTAAAAGAAGAAAGAATGCACACAAGAGGAAAAGGGATATTGAAGATAATATTTCTCCTAACATATTAAGTGAGGTATTCTTGCGAATATTTTACCCAATCTCTTCCAGTTTGGACAAAAGTGTTTTAATCGGTGTTATGAAATCTACAGATTATTCCCCTACTGTAATTTTAACTCATGGACCCAAAATGATTTTGTTTACGGACACTGCTTGGGAATCGTTTATGAAACACTTGCATCTGCTAGAATGCTATTTAAGTAGTAACATGTTTGGAAGAAAGACAAGAGTAGGCCTTTTGGATTCAAATGTGGAAATCGATATTGTTAAACATCGTGGTGATCATCAGTTGCGGTTTAGAGACACAACAAGACATGATAACAAGATTCAACTTAATCGAGAAGAGTTTTTTATTCTAACTTGTGCAACTGAACCAATAACGAGATACTTGAGACAACTGGTGTTTTCAAGTTCAATTATTAAAGATTATCTGGAAGACACTTTGGACAAACAACCGGACGCACCTATATTGTACGGACCTGTAGATACTTCTATATTCAATAGGGTTCCTCATGAAGTACAAATGTGGAGACAATTGGAAAAGTACGCTCAACTACATAAGAAATCAGTAAAACATGAAAAAGAGGAAGAAGAAGGAGGAGAAGAATCAAGTGTTAGTGATGAAAATGAAAACAAGGAAAATGTAAAGATGGAAACCTAAATGACAATTAACTACACAGCAATGGGGTTAGGCCTACCGGGGACGGTGCCCACGTTAAATATACACCAACGCGCCAACAACTGTACGGCCGGGTATAAAAGTCGTACCTACCGTGGTGTGGAAATCAGTTGACCTTTGGACTTCGTCATGAGCAGACGAGTGATCTTCGCAATGGACAAGGAAGAAGAACAAGTAAAGTCCAAACCTGGTATAATTGAGTTCCAAGCGTTTCGGGGTAATGATGATAGATTTATCATAAAAGAACTTGTGTTTTTCGACATCAATACAAGTGTTCCTTATTCGTTTTTATTTAAACCACCATGTTCTTATTCATCTTTAACCAGTAAAGCCGCTACTACCAACAGATGGATTTCAAAACACTTCCATCATATCGATTGGTATGATGGTTTTACAAGTTACACGGACTTGTATCACATTATGCATCACTTTTCAGACAAGTTTACCAATATTTACACAAAGGGGCTGGAAAAGAAAAGATGGATCGAAGGATTTACTCATGTTCCGGTTAATGATGTGGAATTGGATAAAAATTACAAGTATACGATGGAAAATGTTTGTATTTGTACTAAAAGTCCAGAACATGAAAAAGATAGACATTGCGCTTTAAAAAACGCCTATAAACTCGCATCTTACCTTCAAAGTGGGGAAATGGGGAGTGGTGGGGGTAACGGGGGTTATATAAGTGAGGAGCAGACCGGGACCTGGCATGAGTATTACTCGAGATTCCGAGACGACAACATCTCCCATCAAGAATACGAAGAAGACGATCTATATCTCGACCATGGCATCTCACCAGTTCCTGCAAACTTTGGTTGAGCAGTTCAATGCTCACTCCAAATCTACCATACTACCCGTCAAGAAGTGTTCCGAACTTAAAGACGAGAAGCACTACATTATCCACGCCATGAAGAAGATGGAGACTACAATTGGAGAGGCCATCTGCTGCAGTCTTAGCGAGGCACCGTTCACTCCGGGGGATGAGCCCAAGTTCCAAGTCTACCTGCCGAAACGGTTCGTCCATCTCCTCCAGAACGAGGATCTGCGCTCCATCCAACCCGGCTGTCTCTACCTGGTTTCCCACGGTTGCACGGGTAGCAATTCCACCGAGTTGACCATCCACATCGCCGACAAGCAGCAGTGTTAGATTTAAGTTTTACTGTTGTAAATATGTTATTGTAACGTTTTATAAATAAATAAACCATAAAAAAACAAAAAAATACAAAAGACAAAAAAATGCAACATATCAATATGTGAAGTTTGTCACATATTGATATGTTGCATTTTTTTTTAAACTTCGCGGGTGACCTTGACCTTTGACCTTTGCATTTCACAGTTACCCCCACCACGCTACAAGTCAAACCTGTTTGAATGCAAACACCCCCACCACTTTTTCATATACCTCCAAGCGCTGTGCCTTGGCTTCATTTCTACTCCAGCAGCCAACCTAGCAACATCAGGATGTCTCTCAACGTAAGCTGTGCCAGCTATGAGGAGGTGACTATCAAGACACAACAGGAGCTGAACGATTTGTACAAGGAGTTGCAGCTAATGGTGGCAAGAGGCTACTGTATAAATGTGCAAGTCTACGCTTGCAATATACGGAACACCCGGCAGCCAAAGGAAGAGCCTGGACACTCATCGACAGCTTCCTCACCGACGTCCATGAAGACCGAGCCGGACAACTTGGATTACTTCAGCTGACTAGCAGTTGTATTTCTTGTTCTAACCATTGTAGAATATGTTTATTTTTTCATTATATTAAAGAAGTAAAAGAGCAAAAACACCTATCTTGTTACTGACATATTAGCTCAGTAACAAGATAGGTTTTTTTTAAAACACAATTTGAATGACCTTGAAACTTCCCCCTCCACTGCTTTGCTACCCCCACCACTTCACTATTGGTGTACATGGCACATCACGATTAGAAACCTCATTCCATCTTCAACAGCCAAACCGACAACATCAACAATGGCAAACCTACCAACAGATGAAAGATGTCCTCACGCATGCTGCGACTTCATCCACGAGTTAGAGAAGAGGATGCAAGAGAGGGAGATAAGAAGAAAGCAGATCCACTCAGAAAATATCATGATAGTCAACGGCTATCTTTTATTGTTCGGCCTTATTATGGTTGTACTTTTCATACTATATGGTATAGTCACATGTGTCGGCAAGGTTGCAGAAGAAAACGCCCGCCACCATCAGTTGGAAAGTTTCAATGTTACTTTGTAGGTTTTCCTTTTTTTTAAAAACTCCGTTTGGATGACCTTGAAACTTCCCCCACCACTTCACCATGTTCCTGCATGAGTATCACATCACCCGTCATTCCTTGTTCGACAAGCAACCATGGCGGACAACACCATCAGCCAAGCTGACTCCACTACTGATGTTGGAACGACCTTGAACTTTCCCCTCCACTCCTTCCTTTTTTAAAACCCAATTTTAAATGACCTTGAAATTTCCCCCTCTACTTTTCAATAATGTTACAACTGACTGCAGCTCACCTCATTCCTTGCTTAGCTGCCATGGCGGAAGGAACTCTTTCTCAAGTTGACTCCACTACGGACGAAGCATTTCCCTTGCGGTGGACTGTTCATTTACAGGATGCGACAGAAGTGGAAGTCTTGTATCAAAAATTACTCAATGTATTCAACGGGAACCCTGGACCTCTTGAATGTAGAATGGATTTGAATTTTGATGCAACCAGGGTCGGCACAGAACCTTCAACTTCAAGCCAGCCTCAGCAACGAGATTTTACACATTTATACACTCCAATATCACCGGAAGATGTAACTGTCTGCGAGGCTGACTCAACTACACGTTATGTTCAGCCAAAGCCTTGGGTGTTGATTATTAACAATGTGTACAAAGTGGAATTTGTATGTAATAGATTGAAGGAGTTGATGGTACAAGATCCCGGCCTGCGCTTTCAAATAGATATACATTTCATCTGGAGAGCACCTGCACGGGGCTCTTCGTCTGACAGCTCTCCAAGTACGACGGACGAGGAGGACGACTAGTCATCTTTTTTAAAACTCTGTTTGAATGACCTTGACCTTTCCCCCTCCACTGAGTTTATTTAAGGTGCACTCTCACTGACTACAGCATTATTTCATTGCGCACCTTCACCGCAGCAACATGGAAAGTCAACTCAACTACTGTTGCAAACAGAAATGTTTTTCATGGCCAAATGACATTGATGTGGTGGATGGCCTGGCTTGTAGAACATGTGAAGCTTTTGGTCAGTGCATGTGTAAGTGCAAGTCTTGGAAGAAGCCGAAACCGAAGTTGAAGACATTCCATGTGTACCAAATGAGAGAGCATAAGTACACTTGTTGCCCTGAACGTTGCATTGAATTTAAACTAAAACAGCTAACTGGCTGCAAATTGTGCAACAATCATTTTGCAGGTTTTTGCAAACATTATTTAGGAGCGTGTCAATACAGATCAACTTGGCATACCGAAGCACTCACTATCAATGAAATCGCTATAGACTCACAAGAGTAGTCTTTCTACTCTTTGACTTTTTTAAAACTCCGTTTGAATGACCTTGAAATTTCCCCCACCACTTCCCCATATATCTAGAGTACGCAGGGCCTGGAGGTCAGTCGCTCGGCAGCTGTCGTAGGGTGCACATCCGTGTTGTGCAGTCTGCTGTGCAGTTTTAATTTTAACCAGTTCAAGGTCACCACACTTGAACTCTGGCGAAAACGTCAAGCTGTTAAACACAATCCTAAGCCCCAGGTTCACAGTCGACCTCAAGGTCATCACACTTTAACATGTAAATTTAAGGTAGCACCGAAACGGTGCTACCTGGCTTGACATTTTCAAGTTTCCCGAGGTCTTCGCAGTTCCCCCCACCACTTCCCATATACCTAGAGTGCGCGGGGCCGGACAGTCAGTCGCTCGGTGTCTGTCGTAGGGTGCACATCGCGGTTGCAGTAATGGTTAAAGTAAGGCTTTTGGGCCAGTTCAAGGTCACCCGAGCGGTGTCACATGATGGTTTAGGCAGAGTCACGTTGCAAACTTCAAGTTTCCTCAGCACTTTTGCTGTTTCTCATCGCAAATTCGCTCCAAGTTGTCAAGGTCATGGTAACTGTGACTGAAACTCGGAGCGTAGTGCGAGAAACAGCAAAAGTGCCAAAAAAATTTAGGTTTCAGCGTGACCTTGACCTTTGTGACATCGATGACGTCATCTTGGTGACGTAAGGGGTGATGACGTCATCAGCACGTCATTTCTGTGACGTCATGGGTGTGACGTCAAGGAAGTGACGTCATTGGTGATGACGTCATCGATGATGCAATCGATGACGTCATCGATGGGGTCATTGACCTCGATGACGTCATCGATGACGTCATCGCTCGGGTGACCTTGAACTGGCCCAAAAGCCCCCATTCCCCACTACTCACATGCAATGTGCCTTTATTCTTATCCTAGAACTACCAATCGTTTCGTGTGGTTAAAATTAAGTGGTTTCACTCGTTACTTTGGAAAACAAATGTTGGGTGGTGTATCGCGCGCTGACTGGTATTATTGCAGTGTGTTGTATGATTGTAACAGTAGCAGTGGATCTTCTCCTGCTCTCGATAATCAGTGTTCAAGTGATAATAACCATGACGCCGTTAGACACCGATTGTGAAATCATCATCTCGTGTTTCAATAGCAATCAGCAGTCCCTGAGCTCCTTCAGTTATAGCATTACGATGTCTAGAACTTGAATAATACATTGTCACAGTTGCAGAAGGGTGGGGGTGGGAGTTGACAGATTAGTTGCAGCAATGCGTCAATGTATTGACGATACTGAAACCCTAGGTTATCGAGCTAGACTATCATCTTATTGTTAAATTAATATATTTTTAAACATTTTAGTTTATAAATTAATGTTATGTATTTATTAAAGTTATACGGTAATCCCATTTTTCAACCGTTTTCCATTTTACACTGAGGTATAACTTTTTTGCTTGAACATACTGAATTAACTTACAACAGGCTTACAAAAAGCAAATTTATCTGTTATATATAATTACTTTGGGTGTCGTATATAAAACTATTTTGAATTGGGGAAAACAAAACACAAATGTGAGTAAATATTGCATGGAGATTATTATGAATGGTAACACCAGACCAACGCATCGCTTTTTGCATGAATATTAAAACCCCGTAAAATAAGTATACGCTGAATATAGGAATCTTAAGCTGTATTTACTTCAGCCGACTCCGACGATAGATGAAATAATCGTATTCTAGATTAATCTCAATAATTATTGAGGTCGGTCCAGATTCGTAAACACTGCAATTCGCCGTGGAAGAGTTAGTTGCAGTTGGGACATAAATTTCCCACCGAAACAACAACAAACTGTGATTTATATTGAAACGTGCCTGGACTGCACCGGCGTTTGGACTTTTATTTTATGATTGACTTGATTTTATGTTTGGAATTTTATGATTGTTGAGATTTACAGATAACGCGATAACACTTATTTCATCCACCACAACGGATTAAGACTATCGGTGATCTGAAATTCCCAAAATTATATGACCGTCAAACTTGGTTTAAAAAATGTTGCAAGATAAGATAGAATTTAGATCCAAGTCTAATTTACTATCGAAAATTCACTTTATCAATGTTTTTAGTGAACATGCTTCGAAACTGAACAGTTTCCTGCCACGAAAACATTCTTAAAAACATATAATGAATTTTGTACAATTTTTGGTGACTCGAAAGGCAATGTTGTGTTGTATTTGAGTTCCAGCTAATCCATGTAAAGGGGAAATTGCCTTTTGCAATTAAATTTATAAAATCTACTGCATTGAGTACAGTCAAACGGATATTTTCATATTACTTATCCACTTGCTTGTGTTGAGCCGGATAATGTGCTGGTTAATCAAAATTTGACTTAAAATGCGTTAGGTCTCTAATTGACATTTTTATCTCTGGCTTGTTAAAATTACGGAAACTGGAAATAAAGTAATCACAAAAGTTTACTATGCACTGATAACTTGTTTTGCGTTTTCTAAACCATCCTTACACATCATGATGGGCAACCATTACCACAGGTTTACTTGTGTAAATCATTACACTCGACTAACCACTAATCGTGGAACATCGTAAAAATCGAGCGAGCGCGATAATTGACAAGTGTTGCAGCCAGCAGCTGCCGTACATACACCGGTCCGCCAACATAAAACACACGATTTGCAAATCCATGCGTGTGAAAATCTGCTGACCAACGTGATCTTGGCGTAAAAATTTGAACATGAGTAGTTTTACGTGGGGCCTTTTGCTATATAGTGACATGTTAATATTATCTACGATGTGTCGGCCAATACTGTGTTTGATTTGACATAAATTCAATGACCTTTTTTAATTTAAGATCTAATGCTTAAGAGGGCGTTGGAGTGCCTCCATGTTGGATTTATTTCCCATAAGAGCAATGCTAAACTTGTCCCCGGCATTTGTCATATAATTTCTTTATTTTTTGTCCGATTGGTTCAAAATAATTAGCGTTTGAATCACAATCAAATTCCACGTTCCTTTTGCGAGATCGATTCTTTGTAAATAATTTATAAAATTCTGTAGGAAATGTTTTAAAAGTAGTAAAAAACTTGATTTGTTATTTCAAGTAAGTAAAAAAACAAAAATGTTTATAAAAAATTCCTCTCGCAAACAAAATCCGCCTTGATGAACCCTTTATTTAGAGCTATAAACAATTATTTTCTGATTATAAATAAAAGAGTTATTTGACATCCCGTTTAACATTGCTCTTATGGGGGAAAGGCGAAATTTGGATTGACTCCAACGCCCTCTTAAGTGGTAACATCAGTGAACTCTTACAAAATCGTTCTCTTCCGTGACTTCCGCGACCAGCAGGATTCTTATTATAATTTCTAAAATTGCGTTTGTTTCCCTATTCAAGCCAACACGATTTCAACTACGATGGTAAAGATGTAACAAAAACTGCTTATTCATCCAATGCAACGATATCAAAACTTAAACCAGATAGGAAAGAAAGTATTTTTGCAAAAAGTACAGTCCAATAGAAAATCGTGAGTAAAATACCAACGTAGATTTTTAATTAACCAATGACAAAAGTTAATGATGTTTTGGCGATTTTCTGCGATTATTAAACTTTTAAATTGAAAACATAGGTACATCTTTTAATTTAACCACAAACACCGTTCAGTTCTTCCTGCAAAACACTGAAATATACTTTCTAAAAACTTTTTTTATAATAGGTACATGAATGAATTCATAGATACAATGAATTTTTCATATAGCCGAGTTGGTCTGAACATTTTGCACTAAGATAACAATTAAGTCATTGTTCATACTATTCGCTCGGGATGCATGTGTTTACATAAGGTATTCATTACGAATTATAAAAATCTGTGTTGTAAAAACATATTTCCCCAAACGCTGAAGCATTGCTGACTGAACTCTTTGATTGGAAAACTGCGCTCCAGTTGGTGAACGGGAGCTTCCAGAGTCTGATTTGTTTTTATGCAACATTAACCCCGTCCGTCTGGTTACGCGCGATTTCCGCCTGTGAAGGTCTGGTTGTCGAATTCTCCCGTTCGCATCCTATTACTGGATTGGATTAAAATTTGCACTTGTTAAGTGATTTTACCATTTCCAGGGACACCATGTTACTGTATTACTGAAAATATAATCATTACTTAATATACATAAGATTTATTTATATACAGGGTGTCACTAAAAAGTGTACCTGGCTATACAGGACCTGATTCTACATGCAAAAATAAGTCAAAAATAAAGAATAACAATTTTTGGATTTCGGCTTAGTTTAGCCGTAATCCGCCATTTTGTTTTTTATACATAATAATTTTTATTTCCGTGGCTGTTCGTTGTATTAAGTTCATATTTGGCATGAACCTTTATGACAGCAATGTCCATTTTCAGGAAAAAAATTATTTTTGTCCGATGTGTATTTTCAAAATGGCGGCCATTTTTAATTTTTAAACTCAAATATCTCAAAACCGATAAATTTTATCAAAATTTTACAAGAGACAAAAAAGTTGACAAATAAAATTACCTAACTAATGGTACCAAGATTGTAAGGATCGAACCACAAATAACGGAGTGATTGCCATTTGTATGCATAAAATCATTGATTTTCCATTAAAATACATGCAAATTTAGGTTATTTTAGAAGAAAAATCTCAATAACTCCATTATTTGTCGTTTGATCCTTACAATCTTGGTACCATTAGTTAGGTAATTTTATTTGTCAACTTTTTTGTCTCTTGTAAAATTTTGATAAAATTTACCGGTTTTGATATATTTGAGTTTAAAAATTAAAAATGGCCGCCATTTTGAAAATACACATCGGACAAAAATAATTTTTTTCCTGAAAATGGACATTGCTGTCATAAAGGTTCATGCCAAATATGAACTTAATACAACGAACAGCCACGGAAATAAAAATTATTATGTATAAAAAACAAAATGGCGGATTACGGCTAAACTAAGCCGAAATCCAAAAATTGTTATTCTTTTTTTTTTTGACTTATTTTTGCATGTAGAATCAGGTCCTGTATAGCCAGGTACACTTTTTTGTGACACCCTGTATAAAAAAATATTAAAATAGTTTTTGATGGAATGAGTAATTTACTGACAAGTGCTATTTTGCAGTAACACCGATTAAAAAGGTTTAGTATAAAATAAAAAGTTAAATAATATGATAAAAACAAAATGTCGGTGAAACTTATGTCCCAAATCTAAAATTTATTTCGTTTAGTAAAGGCAGTACGATAGAGGACGAAACAATTAAAGATGTAGGTCTATAAACTTAGAGAACGTAGGGGGTTTTCATCTAAAAATTTATTGCTGACAGCTGCCAAAAACTTATTGCTGGTTTTATTATTTCTTCTGTCCTCGTCTTCATTTCTTAGAACGGACAAATTGTACCTTCACACAAGAAAAATATTTATTTTTGTGATCACAAAACGCGCGTTTATAGCATAGCGAGTCAAGTGCAATATTATTGCGCTCACGGAAATAACGCAATGTGTTACTACTCTCAACATTCTCGCCGCTCTACTACAATGCGGATCCAAAAATAATTCTAGATTGAACAACACCCAACGCTAACCGCAAGGCGCCCCGTCACAACACCAGGTGAGCAAACACGTGACCGTAATACAACCCAGCTGACTGAAACAATGCGATCAGCTGTTCAACAATGCGGATTGAGGGACCGTCGTTGCGTCCCCTGTCACCTCACCTAGCTCGTACTCCGCCTCCGCGTCCTCCACTATTGTCTCCATCGCCGTCTATCCGCATGGCGCGAACATCCGCACAGCCACGCGAGTTCCGCACTGACGTCCGCGCTGCCCGGGTTCCGCACACCGACTGACTGCAACTGCGCCGCGCGTTCCGCCACCCCCGCTCGGCGCCACTAGCGCGGCGTCGCGGCGTGCTCCGGAGTGAATCGGAGCGTTCCGGCTCGCTTTGCTACGGCGGTTATGAATGGAGAGCGAGTGGGTGGATTTGAACGACGATTGAGAGAAGCGATTGTGAGTACAAGTGGGATTAGCAGTTTCTATGTATGATGACTAATGAAGTCGCCGATAGTAGAAGCCGGGAGCAATGGAAGCTGGTAGATTAGTGTATTAAGGCTATTAGAGTAGTGTAAAAGATGAGTAGTTTAATGCACAGTGGTTATCGTGGGGGTGCGAGATATTGGGCATGAGTATTAACTAATTTGACACCAAATTCAAACCTAACCAAACCCAATTAAAACCTTGTTTTATCTGGGTATTGCACAGTGTCTGAGCCGGCTGTCCTGGTAATCGCTGGAGATATCCCTGTCCATCTTTTCGCACGGAAGAGAAAGGAAATTCGTCAGAGACCAGATGATGTCGGCAAGGACCAGGCAAGAACACAGGAACGTCAATAAACCTACCAGACATGGCAAGAGAGCTGTGTTATAACACACTTGTACCGGGTGGTGGGCAATGACTGTATTTATTGCCCGGGTGGGCGTTCCAGATGACGCGGAACACACATTCCTCTGTTGTCCACACTGGGAACGGCTACGATTGGAAGTCGCACGACATCTTAGAGTGATGTCGATGGACTCAGTCTGCATTAACAAGCTGGAGGGTGAGGACAACTGGGATTGCTTGTCACATTTAGTTCAGAAAGCCCTCCGATCAAAGAAGACCGATTTAAACAGGATTGCTATTAAAAAATAAACAGCTGGTTAGGGAGTGAGCCCTGAAGGGTGAAAACCAAAGTAGGCCTAGTTTTGATACCTTAATACCTTTATTGAAATGGCGACCTAACTCAATAGGTAGTTTAAAGCCAAGTATGAATGAGGGATGAGTGTAGGATGATTGTGGCGCGATCTTGTAGTCTTGTTACTGACTAAGGCCGACATTCTCCTTAGACAGGGCTGTTAATTCATAGCCCAACAGCCAATGGTATCTAGGGACCTACAGTTTAACGTGGGATCCGAACCACAATTTCAACCTCCCATATACGAATTGGTCTAATTATGTAATGCGATAAGTGATCCAATAAAGAAAGGACAGTTTTTTTAGTGGGTACTCTACTGGCTTTTTGAAGGAGTCTCACACTACCGGTTGGCCACCTGTTTGTGTAAAGGCATTGTTTCTACTCTCCCTAAAAAAAAGAGTGTAGCCCTGTGGGCCGATGTGATTTATAGTGGGATTCTGCTCATCGACAGCTAGGTCTTTACTTTTAACGATTTGCGCGAATTTCCCCTACAACACACACAAGCTGAGAAAAAGAGGAGGAAATATTCATGTTTGCCTATTAATATATAGATGATCACATCTTTAATAGATTTAACACTAAAAACACAATAATTAATCCAATTTAGAAAAAATAGGAAGCTGATTTGTCATAGTTAGAAATAAATTATTGTTACAAAATAAACACGCTCAACTGATACAACAATGAAATGCAATTTAAGCAACCCCATATACTACGATTAACATGCAATGCATTGGGAAAATCACATCATTTTACATAAATTGCAATCATTAAAAATAATGACAGCTCAGCTCACATTGATGCAAGGGCAATGGCATTAATGAAACCAAAAAATGATTTTGCTTTACACGTGGTTTTATGATTACAAAACCACACAAACTACAGACTGAAAAATTATTAATCAAAATAGTTTAAAATAAATTATAAATATATATTACTTACATATGCACAACATAAAATAAAAGTTTGGTGATTTTGGACTGACACAGAGGAACATTGTAGTGGTAACACTATTCTCTGGGGCCACCTTGTTCAGCTCTTGTCAGATTGAGATACAACTTAAGGGACCAAAGGGATGAAAAACATTATGTAAATTAAGTCATCTTATTTGGAACTACTGTATTTAGGGATCTGAACACTGTAACCACGCGGAAATCATAATTTGGAAACAAAAAACCCCTTCAATGTTCAATCCCCTGAATAAGAATTTCAAGGTGGTATAATTTATTTATTTATTTTGTAATAAAGTTTTTCATAAACAGTAATTATATATATCTTATTCTGATTTATAAAGCAATTTGTCATTCAAACAATGTAACACTAGTGAAGCAACAAAGGGTACATCAATAGATGAGTGAACTGTGTTCAAATAGAAGATGGAGAAGAACATTTTTATTACTAAAAATCGAAGTCTTATTGCCTCAAGGTTTAAATTTTCTTAACAAATTCAAAGAAAAACTTAGTCCTTATTGTTAAGGTGGGACTTATTGTTGTTCATGATTGTTTACTTAATGATAAATTATATTTTTGCTTATGGTCTAAAAGAAAAATAACTAAACAGTTTCTAAGCAATAACATTTTGACTTCCTACCATCCTTTTATTCATTGAAAATATTATCAAAATAATTACAAAACTTTGGTAATTTAAATTCTTTGCATTATAGTATATCTACCATTTATCACTTAACTTTAATCGCCATCTATCAATTTAATTTGTCAAATTTTTATAAATATAATTCATTAGACTGTTTGGATACAATACAATGTTCCAAAATAGAGGTGTGAACCGATATTTGAAGAAAATAAAGAAGCAATGTAGGGAAATCTAGAAAAGTAATGAACTGAAATATAAAGCAAGAACCAACACTCAAGTAAAAAAAATTTACAGCAGGTTTAAGATGAATGAATATCCTGGATAGATGAAGTTGGAAAATTCTTGCCAGGATACCCGAGAAACTGGAGAGGCCCAATAATGATGATGATGATGACAATATACCAGTGAATGATGAGAGATCCTCCAAAATTGATTTCCTGGCAGTTCTTACCTGTTTTGCATATTGGTTATACATTGCTATGTTAGCCTCTACAGATTTAATGAGCTGATCCTTGGTAGGAACTTACACCTCCTCCTAATAAGTCACAGAGCCACCGTGTATCGGCTTAGCCTTGGCAGCAGGAAGTTGCGCCAAACAATAGCCAATATTCTCCGTTTGTGATGTGAATACTAAGCTCTTACGACTAATCACATGAGATAGCTTTCAACTGGCACCGCGCTATAAGTGGGACGGCCCTCAGCATTAATTTCACTCACGAGTGCGACTTATTCGTATTTTCGTACATATCTGAATGACGAAATAAAAATTGAAGATGTACAAACTATAATACTTTAGCCAGTGATTAAAATGAAAGTTTTAGAATAGTTAAAATTAATTTTGCAAGATATAAGATAAATTATAAACATTAAAAAAAAGATTTCTTTGAATAACAATTTTTTTTTATTGTTGAAAAATTTCCTGCACCTTATTGGCATATGTCTTAAAATTGAAATTGTATGGTAGTTCTGTATTTACAAAACTGTCAATGACTGACTCATCACAGTGGTATTCTCTGAAGAGAATGCCATGGTCATTATTGGTTTTAGAAAGCAAAAGCGAATTAACAAAAACACTTAAGAAAACAATTTTACTATAGATTTTATTGGTTTTTAAGCTCTTTCAACTTAAATCAATTGTGATTTTAATGCTTTTGAGACGTCCATGTTTTGGGATTTAGAAGTATGAGTATTTTCAAAAAGTACAATTTAACTAGACAGGGAAGTTTTAGCGGCATTTACCAAACCTACAATTAATACAGTACTTAAAATAGCTATTGCACTGCTAAATATAATCAAACTATAACAAATTAGAAGATTTTAGCCATAATTTTTATAAACAGCGACCATTTGAAAATGGACTAGAGTAATAATTGGTCAAAATTTAATTAACGGCAATATTAATTAGTAACAACAGATTCTGATAATAACCCCCAAAATGGCTAATGGCTTTGATTGGAGTTTATATCAAGTTTCAGAAATGTACCTTCATTTGTTGGCCACCTCTAGGAAAAAACTAAATAATCTTGTAATACTTAAATTTTTAAATTTTTTTATACTCATAAAAGTAATTTATTTTCTGAGTAAATTTAAATTTTGCTGGTAAGAGGCAGATGACTGGTGTTGTGTCACTGTATAATTTCAATGCTAATGAACGCCTCATTAAAACACAGGGTGTTTGCAATGAAGTTGTGTTTGCTGACAAACCCTCAACCACTAATGGTTCAAGGTTTTATTTGTTTGTTTGCCGCATTTCATAATTTACCTCTAACTGGTAGAAACAAACTATGTTTAAACTCAAAAAATGTTTACATACAAAATTAAAAATAAATTCAGAATTATTTACAAGAAAATAAAACTAGTTATATGGCCCCTTATTTATTTAATTAAAGAGAAAAGTATAAATGCATATAATTAAATATTAACTATAATATTTAATATGTGTGTGTGTAATTGATCAGGTTAAAACAAATAAAATTAGAGACAAAATAAAAATAAATTACAATTGCAACTACGATAACATAAAACTTGGATATGTAGACCTTATGAAATAGACACGGGTATAGAAATTATTTTTTAAGTGTTTACTGATAGTTTGTGACTACAACGTCGACAGTGCTCGTTGAATGAGTTTTTGAGAGAGAGATACTCAGTAATAATAAAATCAGTATTCTCACGATCCAAAGACCTATATACCATTAGCAATGTCTTTCTTACTCATCATCAAATGTACAGACTAGACCGTTTACAAACTACAGTATCTACTATTTCCATATAACACGTTTGACTGCAGATAATCGGTTCATTGCAAACCAAAACTGTGGGAATATTGTTTTTCTATTCACAAAGTTATTGAGGAAAATAAAATAAACAGACTTGTAGATAAAAAACCACCATACTTATCACGACTTATCATGACTTGATCTTGACTTATCATGTAGTATATTATCAAAATTATTTCTGGGATAAAATTTAATCTTCCAAATTTTTAACAAAGAAAGTTATGTATCTAAATATACTATTTTGTGAACTATATTTTAATTTTAAACGTATTTTGGTTTATCAATGTGGATTTTGTATAAACTATGTCAATGTATTTATATCATGAGAATAAAGCCAATCGTCAATTTGAGGCAGTATTAACGTTATTCCCAATAAATTAATTAACTTAATCCGCTATTGAAGCCATTTTTCGTCTCTCAAAACATTTTGTAACAATAATAATTTTCTAGTAGGGCCTACGGAACTTACTATCAACCAATAAAGTTGTTTTTTATATGAATAATTTAGCAAACTTGACTGACTCCCAATGAAACGACTCCCGATAACTTGACACTAGTCAATACTTGACACCTCAGTAGGCTCCTTCAACATTCAACTGTGTGTCCCTGGATCGTGCATTGTTAATCACTATTTGCCGCGTTTTTGTGTCTCGCTCATGAACATCAGACGTTATTTTGTTATTTAAGGTCTTTGGTGTGGTTGAGGCTGCTTTTCTACCTTATTAATGTCATTGTAACAACTGTTTTTTTGTGTTCGGATCATACTTGAGAGACAATATTCAAGAGCTGAAGAAATAAACGGCAAAATAAGTATACTCCTGGAAACTTGACTTTCACCAAACTGCACAGTGTCTTAGTCCACAATGTGGTGAGTTTGTGAGTTTTACCATAATGCTATAGAAGTAAAAATGATATTTAAGTACTAAACCCTTACTGTCATCCTTCTTGATGTTTTATGAATTACTTAATCAAATTCAGTGAAAAGTCCAACATATCATGCCAAGTTAATTCTAAAGCAGTAATTTACCTACAGACATAAAGATAAATGAAAAATACAAGACCAATCCTAACCTCAGCTACAAGAAAACTCTGTGAGCCCTTCTCATTGATGACAATGCAGGATCCAGCATCTCATTACTCAACAATGCATGAGCTTACCCTAAAAATATTTTTCCTACCACTGCATAGAAATAACCAACTTGCCACTACTTTGAACGTCTACGCAAAACAGTTCATTTCCAGTTTCTGGTACTTTTCCGCTCTAGAGCGACAATGTTCTTTACTGCACGCTAAATCACACAGCAATTTAAAGTCAGCTGTTATTACAAACCATGCCACAGCTATTTGTCGTTTAATTGCTTCTTTTTTAGTTTGAGGTTATCTTTGATAGTTAACAATGTGTTTCCAACACAAACAAATCAAACATAATCTAAATTAAATTTGTATACAGTAAAACATTTAATCCGATGCTATTATGTTGGTAGGAAAAATCTTGTGTATATTACGAGCGCAAATTAACATTGCCGCTCTCGAATTGTTTGGCCACACTCAGATGTCGCTTTGTGTGGCCATCTACAATTCTCGAATGCCATTGACGTACTTTAAGCTCTTAATACACAAATAGTTATATTAGAGATGGGAAAAAATTTAAGCAGTTTGGCTGGTAGGCCACATGTCTACTACCCATATAATCCATGTGTTAGCTTATCATTTTAATGATTCCCTGGTCGATCTTAGAATGGATTAGGACTATTTTTCTTAAAAGCAGTAACAATCTTAAAAAAATGATATACAAAATGCCTGATAAAAGAAAACAGTTTGGAACAATTTTGGATTTTCTTTTCACTGATCACGTATATTATTTAGATCTGTGCAGAACATATTGAAAAAATGTAAGAGGGTGACCTAGGAGAAATAATTTTTAAAGAAGCACCCCCTCCTCAGTTAGAAACCTGGCCTGATCCATCGTTGTAAGAACTGTGTCATAATTCAGCCGAGCGTTAGTCCAAGAAATTTCATGTCTAAATTATCCAATTAATTGATAAACTATTCCGATCTATACTTATTTAACCCTTTTAGTGCCAGGGGAAAAATTTGAAATAAAAAAGTTCACTTGAGTGCTGGGCTTTTTCATGCGGTTACATGCGGGAAGTTCTTAGGCTGTTTAGCAAAAAATGTAAGTGTTTAAAAACATATTTATTAATATTTTTTGCTAATTCTTTTTTAATTTATTTCTAAATATCTGTTATATTTGTACATTAACAAAATTAATAATAATATATGTTTTTGGTACATTTAAATTTCAATAAATGTAAAAATAAAATTATAAAATTTTTTTCTATGTTTACTTTAAAAAAACATATTTTAGTTTTAGAGTTAGTAGGTTTTTATTTACTTCATGTTAAAGTACATAAAATAAAAAATTACATATAAAACATCAATTTACTATGATGGGTTATGAGTAAAACGTATAAAACAATAACCAAACAATGATGCAGATTGCAAAAAGATTGCTAGGCAACAAAACCAAGCCATTTTTTTTTTCAGAAAAACTCTTTTTTAGAAATGATATATCTATAACCAATTATTTATTTTACTGTTGTATGTGCAGTATTCACCTAAATAACCCATTCAACCAGTCATGTAATGATTATAATATTGTTTTAAAACAATATTATCTGTTATCTGATTGTTAACAGCTGTTTGCAAATTAGTTTATCTTTTCCTTTTCAGATGTTGCAAGAGACAGTAGAGGAGAAAAGTTATAATATATGTAAGATTAGTTAGTAGAGGGGCATTTTGTCACAATAACAGCCAGCAAAAGCAAGAATATAAATTATGGACAAGTATTAAAATGTAATAGTATCACTACAAGACACTGGATGGCACTTTTCGCAACAAACCGGGGGATTTCGCTACGAGATTATCGCACTCAAGCTACATCAACGGCGGCGAGTCTTGCAATGAGACTCGAGGCACTAAAAAAAGGGTTAATAAGCTAAGGGTTTTTTTTTTGTTAAGAAAGCTCCTACTACAATTTTCAACTAATTTTAAAGTTTTTGGTGTCGTTGGATAGGGCTTGATCTGTAGTTGTTTCCACCAAAAAATTATGAGAATCACGCTTAAAATAAAGGTGCTTTCCATCATTAAAATTTGAAATCCCATTAGAATAACATTGGGCTTGGATTTAGTGTTTTAAACATATGTTAATGTACAGCTGTTAAAGTGTATATTTGGCGATTAGGTACTGATAATCACAATATTGGAAAACTAAACGTAACATTTTTTAGGGATTACATGGGATATTAGATTAAATTGCACGATTTCGGGCAACACATACACTAGTAGGACTAAATGATAGAAAATGTTTTCATCTTACATAAGACGAAACAAAACTTGAATCACTGTCCATCAACGTACTGTTTCCGCCTTAACAGTTGTAATGTAACTCGTTTGAATACTATTATGTCGGGAAAGGGTACGTCATAGAACAGCAATTCTTTTGTTTTATTCGCCTATCTAACATGGAAAAACGAGCCATCATTTAATGATGTAGGACTTATGCATTGATTATAATTGCAAATTATAGAGGGACATGAATTTTTTTGGAACAGTGAGCCAGCCCAGAAATATGACATTGTTGTGACAACATGGGATCAGATTGGGCTTATGAGGGAGGCTTCTTTATGAATTATTTTGAGTACAGGTAAATAAATAAATAAAGAATGTCTATTTTACAGCGCTCTTCAAAGTTACGACTCTGTTTTACAAGATAACTGACGTCAACTTATTTTACACAATGTCACAACTCTTAACAAAGAAAAAACTTAAAATTATAGTTCTTTCATTTTAGTTTTAAATGAAGAGACAGTGCTGCCTTTGATAGTCTGAGGCAGAGCATTATATATCTCAGGCCTAAAAAATTAAAGAGAATTATCACTGGGATAAAATAAGATAGTCTAACAGCACATGATAAAAACTATGAGACAAAATGTAGATGCTAACCCGCAACCTTGCTGCCATAGTCCTGAAGTATCGCAAGCTAACCACTATATCACCGAGTCACCAGCCCAAAAGCATTAGTGTCTATATATGTAAAAAAGTTCACTCTCAGTCCTAGCTATTACTTGCAAAATTAAGTTAGCAACAACTAAATGAAAAATCGCGCAACACCTTAAACTTGTTCAAAGTCAAAACTTCCCCACAGACTTTCAACCACATAAATTCTTCAACATTTACAAAAAAATCACAAACAATTCATATAAATAATTTGATGAATAAAAAGCCACTCACTTGTTGTGTATCCGTAGTCGTCCTCCTCTTCAGGGTCGGCTTCTATTTCCTCTTTTGATCGCTTCACATTTCCCGCACTAGCACGGGAGATCTGAAACAATGCATAATCAAAATTATTTTCTAGTCCCAAACAACAAAAAATAATGACCATGGTGGTTTGATTACCAAGACCATTCTTCATTTTGCTTTGTAAGTTAAAAATATCATGCAAAAGCATAAATCTTTTAAAAGCAATTTTGAGTAGACAATCCATTACGTCTAGTTATGTCAACAAAATATCATTGAATTGTAATGCAATTTATAAATAGCAAAATTACTTAAGTTACTGAGATATTTTAGATTCTTTATGTTTAGAAATTTATAATCAATTGCGAGGCCTTTGTTACGGAACAAAAAGGCTCCTTGACAAAACTAAATAATGGACTGGAAGTCCAAAAGTGAAACTCTTAATGGCATTTTGATTTTCAGCTCCTAAAAAATATAATTATAAAAAGGGATAGTCTCTTTGGCAGGATCATATTTTTTTGTAAAGATATGCCTTTAGGGGGCAACGAATATTTTGAAATATTTTATTTTATTGCGAACTACTCACCTTCAGGTTTATGGAGATATTTTTAAGCAGGGAGTTCTTGAGAATTATGATAAAAACAACACACACAAGCACACTTAAAATGGACACAGAAAACAAACAAAATACTCGCCTTTTTGTTTGTTTCTTGAGTCGTGTTTCTAGTTGTGTCAAAATTGTACATGTGTGTTTGTGATGTTTGCAATATGTGACAAGATCTTGCCACTTTAAAACATCACCATAAACCTGGAAGTGGGTAGTGCCCAAAATATAATTTAATAACCCCCTTACTTTGTCATACAAGAAAATAGTAAGGTTAAACAAATGTTAATATTTAAATTTAAATTTTACACTTTGATTTTCAATGTTGAAAAATGACATTGTTTAAGAAGTCTAAAAATAAGAAACATTAGGAAAAAACAAAACCTCAACGTGAAAAGTAGGACTAGATGTGTAAAGGAAAATTTTAAGTGAAACAGAGGTCTTCATGGTTCAAGTCAACAAAAAGAGGGATTTTTTAAAGACTTTCGCCCAATTTAGGAAAACATACTAAATATTTAAGGAAATTAATAAATATCATACGATTTTTACCCTTGTAAGGGCTATAGATCTGTTAATTCTTTTTGTTTTTTAGAGGTTTTTTAGTGGATCGTTACAGACAAAGTAATGGAGTGAGCCGCTATATTACAGGTGATTGGTACTGACGACATTTACTAGCAGAAGGCGGATTTGAACTCTCGACATCGCTGCCATGGTCCTGAAATCCAGCGCGCTAACCACTAGGCCATCGACTCACCCAATTGCACACACGCCCATAGCTTTTAATACAATCCAACCAAACAGAAGAAAAATAGAGAAGGAGGTCTCTTCTTCACAGAATTTGCATTATGTAACTTTTGTTTTTCTTGCATGTTTCATTGTTTTCATTTTATCCTTATTTATAGAAAAAAAATGGTACTCAACTTGCACTAAAACTTAATTATACTTTACTGGAAACTGAATCAAAGAAAAATCAAGTTTACCTAACTTAGTTTAGTCAAAATTTGGAAATCATAACAGTAACTAACTAAAACCAAAACCACTACTTGTTTGGGGAATTAGTTTTCAACAAGTGATAATAGGTCTAATGCTAATTTTTATTAGAACAAAGCTTGGAGGGTCTTGGAGTTATTTTTTTTTTTTCAAAAGTGAACTTTTGAACTGTTTAAAGATGTATGTCATTGTGGTCTGTGCACCGGTGTTCAAAAAATCGGTGATGTTGTCCGTCAGACTGCACATGTTTTTAAGCCGCAGGATCACTTTCGGTGGCTAGCCATTGTCGACTGATACTGTCGATTTTCTACTAAACTGCTACTAATCAAGCTAACAGCTGTATGAGTGTAACTCCGCCTACCTCCATCCCCTTCTTGGTAAAGATGCGCCCCTCCATGTCGCGCGTGTCCTCCTCATCATCACTCTCCTCCGACGATGAGTATTTCTTGACGGAGGCCTGGCGGGGCGCGGGGGCTTTGACGGAGGGCCGTCGGCCCTGCTGGCTCTGTCTGCGGCCATCCGACCAGCCGTCCTGCGAGCGAAACCACCACATTACAGCACAGTGACAGATCACTGTTTACACTCAACACTTTCGCAAAAATGCCTATTTGTATTTTTACAATATTCAACATTTATAATAAGATTTTTTATCTCCTTTAATTAATTCTTAATTCCTATCATCTTACATAAGGATGCAAGTAATCATAATTATTCCAAAAACCCCAAGAAATGAAAAGTTATCTGTGAACTACTTTGATCGTAAAAGCAGAGCTCTATAAGACTGGATTTTCAATTAATATTTTAAATATATATTTGAAAAATTTCCTCCATAGTAAAAAAGTTTTATTTTAAATTTGGTTCAAGATTTGAAATGTCAAATAGTTACTTGCTTGGAAATATAAAAAATAAAAGGTACAAATAGACTAACTTTAAAAATGGTATCATAGACCAGGAGGTTTTTGGAAAGTAACTAAAAGGAAATAGTAGCTTAATGGTATTAAACGCAAGCTAGCACACTTACCCACATATTTCGAACAAAGTAATAAATTAGTATAATAACAGAAAAAGTATGAAGAGTGTTTCCAATATTTATAATCACAAAGATATAAACAAAGCTGACCTTATCCAATATTTTTTCTACAGTCACATTCAGTAAGTAGAAAAAAAAAAAAAAAAATAGCAGTAGTCACAATAAGAATTAAAGTCATAGACTTCTAAACAAATAGAATTCCACCACATCAAAAAGAGGCGCAGAATAATTTTAACCTTTGAAATATGCCCGAGTATATTTGTCACATCTTTAACATTTCTCCTCAAAGTTTCGTAATACAGTATTTTTCTTTGATCCTCAATCAGATTATCTGAAATTCATGGCCATCACAAAATATATCAGCAGTACCAACAAAACTCTTGTCCCATCATAACTGGTAAATTGAATGGCTCCGCCGAAAAACGTTCTCTGCGACAAAAATACAAATTTCCAGATTTTTAGTGAAAAAGGTTCATCGTGGGATATTTTGCTTTGGAAATATTTATATTGGCACCCCTGATTTTACCTGTCCATTCCGGCGCCAATTTCGGGAGTTCGCGGGGTTGTTGGCGAATAAGGTTCTATCAGCCGCGATATGGATCCTCCGCCGGCTGTGCCGCTGTCACCCGGCGACATAAATCGTCTTTATTTTGGGAAAAAAGAAAGTTAAATATCGGGAAATGGAAAGATTAGAATAGAAAAGAAAGGAGAAACGCCGGATTGCCATATTTATCTAAAACCAAGAAGCCTGTACCTGGAAAACTGCCACCGAGAGCGGTAAGTGGAATAACGTTCTAAGTGCTAAGGCCTGATACCTGTTGATTCCTACACTTATACTTATGTATAAGTTTAAAATTGCCATCTTTTTATAATATTATTTTCTAATAACTTTGAAAATTAATTTTTTTCTCTAACAAAAATATTTTTAGGATTTAATTACTTTTATTATATAACATGTTGAACAATAATATAGTACGTTAAGAAAACGTTTCAAGAAGTATTAACGTTTTGTTCAAGACTTTAATGTTATCTTTTTATAACATTGTTCTAATAAAAGTGTTTTATATATTCAATTCATTATTGAATTTATGTTGGTACTCCTACATTCCATGATGATATTTAGCGGCAGAGGCTAAGTCCGGGAAAAAACGTTTCAAATGACAGGCGGTTAGAACGTTTTACCCCCTAAAAATGCATAAAAATAGTTAAAAATCTGATTGTGTTGAGTAAAAGTGTTGGATAATACTACTATACGAGGTTATATATGTAGTTTTATAAGATTATTGGCAAAAAATAATTCCAACCTAAAAATTACGTAACATTTTAGAAATGAATCTTCTTTCCGCTTTTTCTCAAAAGTAGGTTTTGGTCGCATAGATCGTTTTTCGGTGGAGCCATTCAGTTAATGGATTTACCTGCATATTAGTTGGGAACTCATCATGTTTACTAATAGGCACTGTAACTGTTATTTTAAAGTATGCGATCACAAATTTAGTGTATAAACTGAATTTTTCTTCATACATTCCAGGGAGTTTAGGGAACTTTTACCTTATACGCTGCCAATCTTCTGAAACTATTATATTCTCCTCTAATGCTATTACCCTATCAGGGGGATCATTCTGCTTCACAAACCAGAAGGTGAGTTGTACAGTTAATTAAAACAGACTAGGGCTCACCCACTGGTCGAAATTCGACAAAAAATTTAAATCATCTTGAGGATGTTAGATGTAAAATGTCCAATACTGTAACATCTGTGCTTCTTGATTTGCTAGCATTTGTTATCAGATGTCTAATGATTTAATCAATTATCCTTCTTCCATAAGATTAACATTTAAACTTTGAAAGTCTGTTGGGCGTAGCCCTAGGGACTGATGTGAATTACAATGTGATTCTGCTCATCTATACAGCATTACAACACCTTTCTAACAGGTTTCTTTGTTACCTTTCTAATAGTATGCACGGATTTCTCCTACGATGCACACGAGCTGAGAAAAAAGGAGGAAATGAAATATGCTTGCCTATTAATATATAGATTGGATATTGGACACTGTGCTTTTACTTAACTGTCACAATCGCAATGACTCCATGAATGAAACTATGGCATTGCACCTCTTAGTTGTACACTTTTTTTGCTTTTTATATCAAGGTTACGGGCAATCATATAAATAAAAAGTAATGATTTCCAAACGTCTCAATTAAGAGATATAGTTTTTTTTATTATTGCTGTCACATTTTTGGAATACTCAGTACACAAGAAAGCAGTCGTACCCAAGGCCAGTTTACCTGTATCAGTTCGGGCGTGGGCGTGCGTGCTGAGGGAATGGGGTAGGGGGTGGTCTTGAGCAGATCAGTGGGGGAGGGGGGAGCCGGCGCCTTCTTCTTCATCGACACCCCTCGGTTATAGTTGTAGCCCGAGGCACCCTCATTCTCTCCATCTACACTCTGGAATGTGACATTGGTTGTGAGTATTTTGGAATATATCCTAACATATTAACCTGTCAAAAAGTGAATCATGTTTAAAATCACCGGAAAACCACGTTTGTGCAAAAATTTTAACCGAGAGCCCCAATCTAAAAAAAATCTCAGAATATGAATTCCAACAAAAAACCTTAATTTGTAAGTTTCGGTGAAATTTGCATACATTTTTGGAGTTTAATTTGTCTATTGAGAATATGTCTTAACATAAGGGATATATTTAACATGATATTCTAGCTATGTAGTGTGATTTGCTGGGTGTAATAAGTGAATGCATTCACTTATTACACCTAGCATGGTCATGACCATGAACTTGAAGTCAATTTACCCCTCTGCAATGCATGAACTGCTCTCAATCTATATAAATAAAATTATTTATACAACTTTACTACTATTTAATTATTATATTATTTAACACCTACAACGAAACATGTTTTTTAATATGCTAAGAGAAACATACGGTCAATTTGATCGTTTCTGCATTTTATCACTATTGTATGTGTTTATCATTGTTTTTATGTATCGATAGGACACAGGAGTTATAGTGATATTTAACAACATTCTATGAAAGATAATATTTATTTATCCAAAGTTAGATGACAGAATTATAAAATAAGAAAACATAGTCCGGACCGGCATCCGAATCATCACCCTCCCCGAAGTCAATATTTTTTTCACTGTCGTATGCCATACATCTTCGTATCCGGTCACTAAAAGCAGGTACACCAGGCCTTACAACCCTTCTAGGACCACCTCTGGCCATTTTGTATCATTAGGCATTGAGTTACTTACAAAAACAGCAATACACAATGCATTTCACTATAACACGGTAAGCGAAACACGCGGTAAATCTGACCGACCGTATTAAAACCGTATTAAACCGGACCGTCATAAAAAAAAACGCCTGGTCCGTACAACACTGAGTGAATATGACCTTGAAGGGTAGAGTAGTAGGGGAGGAAGGTAATAGGAGTAGCACTTCCCAAGGTCAAGCAGTTTAGCCACGATTACAAGGAAAAATTACGCAGTGGTCAATTTGACCGCTGTTTCGTCATAGGTGTTAAAAATTTGTATATATTTCTATTTTACAGTGTGTCTACTGCCTTATAAATATAAAAATCTGTGACTTTTCCATGACTTTTAGGGGTGAAAAATGTTAAAAATCAATGACTTTAGCATGGTCTATTTAGAAAATTTCTGGGTAAATTGAAAACATCGCAAAACGTTTGCTCACAATCACGTTATTACCTCAATTTTTACATAAAATCTGTGACTGTTCTTATTTTATAGGAAAAAATAAGTGATTTTTCTGTTACTTCCATAACCACTAACTAAAATCCACGACTTTCAGTGACTTTTAGTGACTTCAGTGATCAGGAGATAGCCTTCCTATTACAGTATTTATCAATATTTTATTTTTAAAGTAAGTCATACCAAATAAAAGTGCCATTTAATATAGTGATACAGTATATTAATATTAAAGTAAGTGCCAATAAATACTAAACAGCTAGTTTTTTGCTAAAAAAAAGGTAATATATCACTTAGCAACTGACAGGACTTTTAATTGCACTGATCATTTTAATGACAATGAACTTAATGTTGCCATCAATGGACATGAAGTTACATGATGCATTACTAGTGATATCAAGAAAGGGCCATAAAATGTTTGCAAGAGGACACTGGCCTTGAAATACTCGTGTTTATGTCTTGAAATATTCATATACTGTTATGAACTATGATAGTAAGATGCTTTGAAATTCATAAATAAGACTGCTTGTCTTGTATATAATTCAGTCTTATTTGGCAACTCTTAACAACAAAAATTATTAAAAACTTGCATCCACAACTGTCTGATCCACCGACCTGATAAGGCAGTGTTCTACTTACCCACTGCACCAGTGACTGAACAAGGAAGCGCACTGGGTTGCCCGCGGCCCGGATGACCTCAACGGCTCGCTCGTGGCTGGCAGTGCGGAGGTCAATCCCGTCCACCTCCAGGATGCGATCCCCCGTCTGCGGAAACAGAGACATGCGGTTCGGTTAGGTAAGGCTGGGTGACACCAATGATTGTAGTGGAAGAACTCAAAGTTAGGCTTAGGAAGTAATAAACCTGCTCGGTGTTACATAGAAGGCTCATTTTTGCTTTTTTATTGTAAAAAAAAGAAAATCAAAGTCAAAGTGTTTAGAAATTTTGAGAGGTAAGTATTATGGGAGCCAGTGTGACACAAATGATCCCACTCCTAGATTGACTTACGACAGGAACACTTAACTGAATCCTATTTTTGAGAGTTTGCTTTGAATCATCAAAACTTCCTGTGTCGGAAGCGATGGTGACAAGTTTATTTTTGCCGCAATTGCAAAGAAAATACTCCTTATTTTATGTTCAAACTTAAAGAATGCCACCTCAAACTTTGAAAACTATTATCATACAAATTATGTTATAAGGAATACATTTTTGTGATAAAATTTAGTGAAGTGGTGATATTTCAGCACAAATATTTTAATAATCCAATATGAAGCCGGAAAATGTATATTATGACCATTTACAATTCATTAAAAATCAAAATATTTCATTCATACGTTTCCTTATTAATGTTTCAGAACTAAAATATTGGATTTTGTGGAGTAGAAATTTAAGAGAGTGTTTGTTTGACTCCATTTTGATGAAGAGGAATAATGATATCTTAAGGATCCTAATTATGTTTTAAAATTGGTGTTAAGAACTTTACATAGAAAACAATATGATTTTTTAAGCTAATACTTGTCTCTCATGATGCAAAAAGTATTAAATGCCTCTTCTGACTGAAAATGTGCATGACAGCTTTGATAAGATTGATAGCCTGAGGCAAAATTTTCTACAGGACTCATTTTGGACCCCATTTCAAATTAGGCCCTTGGATCTTGTGATTTGATGTGCTCCTGTGAATGTGACATTCAGAACAGTTTCTATCTTGAGTACCTTGAGCTCCCCAGTGCGTCCGGCGGGACTCTGCGGTAGAACATTCTTGATGAAGATGCCGGATATCGCAGACCCACTGTCTCCTCCCCCTGCATTGTACAGGTCGACCTGGGAGAGCAAAACGTGGTTACTACTTTTTTTAGTATATCCATTCTATAATTTATTTTGGTATATCTTCATATGGTGCAACAAGTTTGAAAAACCTCGTTTCAATATTTAAAGTATTAAAAGCAATTCAAATTATTTTAATTTAAAGCCTCAAACTTCAGTTAAAAAGAAATTTGCTGAGTTTGAAATATTAACAGTTTATGGGCTATATGTATATGAAGTCATATTATCTATAAGACCAAGAATCGGGGAACAGACTCAATGGTAATAATCACCAGTATAATACCAGACAACGGGGCTAGTTAGCTATTCCTTCTCATCAATTGGCACTTTACATTAAAAAATCACAGAATGCCTGCCATAATAAAGTTTTATTAAAGAATACTGGAAAATATCAAACTGGAAACTACATTTTATCAAAATTGAAGAAGGAACTTAAGATATATTTATAAAACAATTTATTCATTTGATAATTTATGGAAAAAGTTAATTTATGTCATAATTTTAATGTGATAAGTTATGATTATAGTCTTAGTTTCAGCTATGATTTAAAATAATCATTAATGGATTCATGATTATTTACAATAAATAATTGTTTTTCTTTAGTTAAATTATGTATTTTTAAAGTCAATGCATATAACAAATGTTATGCACTTTAATATAAATAGTTTTATCTGTAGTTTATAGTTCTGGACACCATTCAATGTATTCTCTGTAACTCTAATGAATAAAGAATATTTTGATTTGATTTGAATACTTTTTTCACCATACCACATTTTGTCTACCAATCCTGTAACTCAATGCTTCACTAAATTAACTTAGCCATAAAGCTTATTGAACCCAACCTTTTCTTAATTTATGATCTTTTAAATGGGACAAATGCTTCACGCAACAACTTAGGAACACTATAGGACACCCTCATATTAAGTCTCAGTTAAAGTTGACATACTAAAGATCCTTCACACACATCCCAGACTGTGGCGTTACTAAATAAACATCCAATTGCTATTACTTGAATGTATGATTAACATCAATAACCTACTTAGGTCTGCATTGACTTAGAGTGTTCCTTCTTTAAACATCTTATGAAGGTAGGTATTAATCATGGCTTGTCGGATATTGACTTAAACGGAACATTATATCACCTTATGATTCTGTACTGTAGTCTGAACATCCAGTGCCTGGTATCTGCCTCGTTTCATCTTTGTTAGTTTTTGACACAACCCGGTGACGCAGCCTCCTCTCTACCAAAATCTTTGGTGAGAGTAACGATCTTCACACCTTAATGCGCTTGGACTTGGAAGTTAATAGGAATGACTCCATCCACAGCCACAAATATGGAATCAGCTCAATAGCTCAGGACTACTCAAGGTGTACCTTTATACTGGACGGACCAAAATGTTTTTTAACCTATATTTCAACCCCAAGGATTATACCCGACTAACGGCCTACCTTGCCGCCAACGATACTGATGCCGAGGCTACAGTTTGGTTCTCGCAGCACGTGCACCGCGCGCTCCGGCCCCCAGTGCTTGGCAAGCAGCACCGACGACTGCGACTGCGAACTGTTGGTGACCGTCATACTGCTCAGGCCCACCGAGTCCACCTCCTGGCCCGTACTAGCCGAGCGAAGCAAGTGGCTGCGTCTAACCACTACCACTGAGCTCTCGACCTACAAAATAACCACTTCAATTAACCTGAGTGTAATAATTAAGGTATACGCCACGGGTATATAGACAAAAATTGAAAAAAAGGTTGAGAAAGAACTAAACTGCTAAAGCAAAGTGAATAATAGATTCCACAAAGAGCAAATTCAGGTATAAAATGATTTTTTTTTTTTTTTTTGCAGCAGCAGTGATGCTTTTTTAATCGAGGTACAAAGGTACATCAAGGTATAATACGGTATATGATATAAGACTCCAATTTAATGAACCTACTGTTCACACGAGGTTCACTATTTAAACTATGTATACAGTTTGTTGTTTTCATTATTGTTGAGACTTTTGCAGCGGCAAGGATTGTTGTCGGTGGATTCTACTAATTCACTTTGATTTAGCGAGAAAATTCTTAGGCAACCTTTGCCCTTCATTTTCCATTATAACTTGGCCTAAAGCCACTTTAATCTCAACATTTTTTTGCAATGTTTATTGTTTATTGTTGAGATTTAACTACAAAAATTTCATTATATTGACTCAGCTCAGGTGAATGTACAAAACAACCATCTTTAAGGACCAAAGTTTTAGTTAAATTAAAACAATGTTTTGGGCAGAACTGTTAAAAGGATTTGTTGCAGGGACAATTCATGCTTGTAAAAAGTGATCTACACTGTATATACAATGCTACCTGACAAATCGTTCAGTAATTAATTTACAAAAAATCATAAATCTTTTCAAAAATACATGGTGTTTAAGGACTTCTTCTTTTAAAAGGACTTTTAAAATTTGAAATTTAAATATATTCAGTGAGAGCACCTACAGGAGTGAGTGTAGTGTCAGTTTGTTAGGAAATACTCAAGTTTTTCATGCATAGTTTGCTAGTTTTGAAACTCACCAATGCAAGCTCTAGTAGTGGTCATTTTAAAAAGCAACCTTCACTTGAGTCAAGCATGTTAGCTGTGTGTTTCGGTTTGAGCAATCAAAGTTCAACAAAAGTCTTATGCCAAATATGAAATGTAGCCCTCTAAAGGTTATAATGTATGGTTTATTAGCATAGTTAGTAAAAAATTATACTGAACTATCGAAGAACAGAGTTTGATTCTTCTAGCAAAAGCACATGGTTAGCACGCTCGCAAGTCAAATGAATTCAGCAGGTTCAACGTAACTGCTACTAGCACTCATATCGGTATGTTTCAGAACTGACAAACTTTGTATAAAAAACTTGGAATATTTTCCAACAAACTGACACCACAATAACCACTGTAGACCCCCACAATGAATTTAAATTATTTTAATTTTTTACGGTTGCAAAGCTATTTTTGAATCACCATGTAGGGAAATGCTGTAACAATCAAATAAGCAGTATCAGATAACTGAACTGATTGTGTTGTGAACTTTCTTCCAGCAATGAATGGCAAAAATAGATATTTTGCAGCACTTAAAAACGTCTTGATGGCTCAAGCTGAAGTATTGAAAGAAAAAAAACACATTTATTATTTAAAATTTTCCTCATTAGCTTTATTGTGTGATTTAGAATTTAGAAAACATTCCATAGCTTTCATATGACTAATATACGAAAGAGCGGCTAATGTGAGATATGTTGGGGACACAATGGCACGGTTAAGCTTTTTGCAATTGGTTTGTGCACCAATGTACTTTTTTTAGTAAACTAATACTTATTTGCCTATCCAGCAGCAAACCATATAAGCTACGCTGTTAGAACAACTTTTAATTCAACACAACTTGTTGGTGCTTATATTGTGTATTTGGCAAAAAACAAATTTTACATAGAAATTATCAAAAGTATCCTAAAACCAGGGTCATGATGGAGTGATAGAGTATAGGAACAGCATAACAATTTTTAAAATTGAACATTGGTATGTGTATCAACAGTTTATTTTACTCATTATGAACAACATTTTGCTCCCATACAGTTTGCAGCTTTACAGTGGTGCGACCCAACATGCACATTTGGTAATAGTGCCAGTCAGTCTCAAAATGTGCTTGCATTATATTCTTTTCACTATAAGTGTTTATTTTAAAGTGTTACGGTACTACGGCAAAAAGTTTTCATACATCTTTAAAAATATTGATCTAAGAACCAAACGGATACAGATAGTGTAATCTTACCAGGCTAGGAGCGTAGATTTAGTATGTATATATAGATCAGTATTAAAAATATTTACATTAAATGGAATTTTGTAAGAACACAGTTAATTATTTGTAAGAACATTTTTGACCGTGACAAGAATTTAAAATTAATATTAATCCAAGAAGAGCAAATTCAAAACTCAATTTTTAATATTTTGAGGGCCTGCGTTTGAAAGGTAGTTTATAGATGAAGTAAAAACATATCTTTTAAAGAATTAGTTAAAAATTGAAGAATATTTCCAAGCATATATGCTTAGACACTTACTGCAATAGTTCACACAAAATGAGAAATACCTTTTTATTTTAAAGCAGAATACAATTCACAAACAACCAAAGCTTTAAATATAAAATGAAGGCCATAGTAAAGCGATTTACAGACTTTTGAAATGAATTGAGTTAAATCTGAATAATCCCATAACCAAAGCATACCGCCAATATATTCCAAGCTTTGCCCTTGTATAGTTTGTTACAATGTGAATTTAACCAAACATGACAAAACCTTCAATCACACGGTGTATTCTGAGTGCATCACAACCAAACATCACATGTGATTGGTGACAGGTGCAGCTTTATTTGTGATAACCAATTTTCAATATTACCTCATCTTCCTCCGGCAACTGTATAGTTGGTACTGATATCACAGGAATCACTAATGGAGCTATTAACTGTGTAATCGTTAAAGACGTCGATCTCGCCCGTTTCTACATCCCAAAGAAACAGTTTTAACAACAAAGCTAATAAAAAATAACATTTAAAGTTCCATGTATAATACATAATGTCAACAAGGATTATAATATATAGGTACCAACCGATACCATTGGTTTCAAAAATCCAAAACAACTGTAATCCAAACTATTAATTAGTTCATATTTCTTATGAATTAAGATTAGTTGAACCTTTGAATTTAAAAGTGTCAACGGGAGGAAAGGGACATAGCACATAATCTGACCATCCCTTTTTATTTTAATTTGTGTTATTAGCTTTTGAATTTTGTTAGCTTCCATAAATGGTTTCTCTTTCCTTATCTTTATAAGTACTGTATAGTAAAGTAAAAGTTAGTTCAACAGCACAATTTTTTATTAAGATTTATAAACAAAATGTAGAACATGTTATGTAAATATAACATAGTTCATGTTCATCGGTATGTTTTAGTTGATTAGTAACAGAATATACAGGGTGTTCGGAAAAAACGTTTCAGGAATTCAGGAGGTTATTGCCCACATAAAAATAAGCAAAAAAGTCCCTGTAAACACAGTAGCGGCTCGTGGCCCGTGCGGCCCGTGCGCCCGCACGGGGCGCCAGAGGCGCGCCGTATTTTGGGGGGCGGCGTGAAGCGCCGCTCCGGGCGACGGAAAGAGGGGTCAGAGAAAGATAGGTGCTTGAAAAATCAAACAAAGAGAAGGGAACGGTAGTTTTTATAATGTAAATCAATAGTTTTTCTTAAATTATTTATCTTTAATGATTCAAGAGAGCAGGCCAATGGCCTTGTTTGTATGATTTTTAAACTCGTGTATATACAAGGAAGCGCTCCCTGAAACACTCGAGCGCCCATCCAAAGTTGCGGTGCCGCCCTCTTAGGCTTGTAGGTATCCTCTTCTCAATATGAATATTCTAGTAATGGAAGAATGGTACGGCACGAATGACAGTTTTTTATGGTCTGCGATCATGGTTGACATCCCGGCGCCGACATTCCGTCAGCCACACTATATTCCGTCAGCCGACATCCGTCATAGAACTATAAACTACACCATGCTTTTAAAGTTCTATGACATCAAAACCCAACCCTTGGTCAAAAGAGACCTGATTGGGACCCCTCCCAAACTGGCCTCTTTCCACAAGACTTGATTACTTAATTACAACTTAGGCCCTGGTTTTAGCCTATTTGGTGAATGGTTGAGTTCGTTTAGTAATTTGTATGTGACGAATACATTTTGGTAATAAGCTTAATTTTTACAAGGAGAGGAAATAGATAAAGACAATATTTCTATACCATACCATAGTTATTTTATTTCCGAGGTTTTAAGTAGCCGGAATGTCTCATAAAGAGTTAAAAAGTAAATAAAAAATTAAAGACTGAAGATTGTAGACTACTTGATCGCTACAGATAACGAGTTTTTATTTTTGTTACACAACTATTGAATATTAAATTCTTGGTATGAGAACATCGTCGTTGCCGGGCGGGCCGTATATTGTTCCTGCTCAGATAAAACTTTTGTCACTGTCTGTCTAGTGTCTTTCCAGGTATATTCTTGTCTGGAAATTCCCAATTGTTAAACATTCTTGAAATTTTAATGTAATAATTTAAGTCCGATGATACCGAACGTGGTACCGTACCGTGAGGTGTACAGTCAATGGTACAACTATGTCTTTCTAGTTACAAAAAATCTGTGTTGTATATAAATTTCTGATTTGACATTTCAAAAGATTAGCGGTGAAGAATACCGAAAACGTAAAAGAAAGACGAAGAAAATAACCGCTCCGGTCTATACCTGAGCCCGAATGCCGCCTGGCGGCCGGCGGCCGTAGCGCTAAGCGAGTTTTATGGATGCAGAGGTTCACGGGAATCGTGTTTCAAAATTAACTCATTAAGTTAGAGATTGACTCTTAACTTTTTCTAAAAGTAGAAAGAAGGATCTCGTCTTCTCTAGCTTTAGAATTTTTTAATAAAATTTCTAATTTCAGTTATAACTGTCTAAAATCGTCTGTTTTCTCTAGTAGCAAGTATAACGGGGTTTACGAGTAGCGACGTTTACGGGGATCGTGTTTTAGGACTAACTAAGATATAGATTGGCTGTTAACTTTTCCTAAAATTAAAAAAAAAGGATCTCGTTGGCTCTGGTTTTAGAATTTTTCAAATACAATTTCTACTTTCAGCTATAACTGTCTAAAATAATCTATTTTTTTCGATGCAAATGCAGGGGTTTTTTAGAACCCTGTTATCTTCTGCGAAATGCATCCAGCCTTGAGCTATAAATAAGGTGTCATTTTAAAGAAGAATAACGGCGCTAAATTTCCTTTTTTACAATTTGGTAATCTCACTTTGGTAGTTTCATCAAAACTAATGGAAAACTTCAGTTAAAAATCGAAAAAACGGACGATTTTAGACAGTTGGTTATAGATGAAATTAGAAATTTTATTTAAACATTCTAAAAACAGAGGAAACGAGATTCGTCTTTCTACTTTTAGAAAAAGTTAAGAGCAAATTATCTTAATTGGATAGTTTTAAAACACGATCCCCGTAAACCTCTGCATCTATAAAGTCTAAAACTTGCCACTAGAAAAAAACCGATGATTTTAGACAGTTATAATAGAATTAATAATTTTATTTCAAAATTCTAAAACCAGAGAAGACGAAATCCGTCTTTCTACTTTTATAAAACAGCTAAGAGTCAATCTCTATCATAATTAGTTAATTTTTAAACACGATTCCCGTAAAACTCGTCTAGCTAGCACTACGGCCGCGAGGCGGCATTCGGTAACGTCGTTCGTGCTCAGACTGGAGCCTTAATTCCAAGAGACTCTTGGAAATTAATTATTTAAAAATAAATATTTTCCAACATATTACGAGCTTGCATGTGAATTAGGGGCGAAGCTCGCACGTGTCAATTTTACCATGTGTTACTAAAAAAAGAGCAGGGTCTGGCGATCGGGTGTGCGGTGGGGGGGGGGGGGGGGTGTGTTCGGGGATAGCATGGTGTTGGAAAGCGATGGGGGCGGCAAATTTGGTCTTTGCACGGGCGCTAAAAAACTCACGAGCCGCCCCTGTGTAAACATATGTCCTAAAATGCCTCGTTAACCCGCTAGCCGCCATTTTGTTTTTTACACTAAAAAATTTTTATTTCCGTAATGGATCATTGTATCAAGTTAATATTTGGCATGAACCTTCATCATAGCAATGACCATTTTCAAGAAAAAAGTTATTTTTTTCCAATGTGTATTTTCAAAATGGCGGCCATTTTAAAATTTTAAACCAAAATATCTCAAAACGGGTAAATTTTATAAAAATTTTACTAGACACAAAAAAGTTGACAAATTTAATTATCTAACCAATGGTACCAAGTTTGTAAGGATCTGACAACAAATAACGGAGTTATTGAGATTTTTCAATTAAAATTACCTTAATTTGCATTAATTACAATGCAAAATCAATGTTTTTATGCAGAAAAATCTCAATAACTCCGTTATTTGTTGTCAAATCCTTACAAACTTGGTATCATTGGTTAGATAATTAAATTCGTCAACTTTTTTGTGTCTAATAAAATTTTCATAAAATTTACCGGTTTTGAGATATTTTAGTTTAAAATTTTAAAATGGCCGCCATTTTGAAAATACACATTGGAAAAAAATAATTTTTTTCTTGAAAATGGGTATTGCTATGATGAAGGTGCATGCCAAATATTAATTTAATACAATGATTCATTACGGAAATACAAATTATTTTGTGTAAAAAACAAAATGGCGGCTAGCGGGTTAACGAAGCATTTTAGGACATATGTTTATAGGAACTTTTTTGCTTATTTTGATGTGAACAATAACCTCCTGAATTCCTGAAACGTTTTTTCCGAACACCCTGTATACACTTGACACTAAATTCAAATTGCTTCTCTGCACCTCAATTTCAATCTAGCCTAAATTTGAAACACGGAAATGTAGAATGTGTATGATACATCTTCCTGCTAAATGATAATTATATTTGTATGAAGTAATGTAAGTCTCATATTACCAATGAATACAGTTAATGGTTTGAATACAAAATTTAAGGTAAGTAATCCAATTACTGTGACAGCAACTAGTTTAGACTCACATAGGAGTCTTAATTGTGCTTCCACAACAATGTGATGATTCTTTTCATACAGAAAATGCCAAGATTATAATAATTCTATGAATAAACACCTACAAGATGTAGAAATATTACACAGAAAAAATTACACGATGTACATGAAACACAGACATATAAAAACACTTAAGGCTGATTTTAATATTGAGAGTTCAAAACAAAAGAATTTTACAAAAGTTAAATTTAGTATTTTGAATTGTTTTCCTCTTGGGATATTAATTATTTTCAATTCACCCGTTCCTCTATAGGTCATTAGTTAAAATTGTAGACAGAAATATTTATTCTTGTCTCATATTAGATGATGTTTAACTTCACAAATATCACCTAAACATAATTCAGGTATGGGTCTTTCCTTGTTTTAATCTAACCTATCCAACCTTTACCTAAATAAGGCGGCACCCTTCAAAGATAGTTATAGTAACTTTAAATAAATCAGGGATATAAAACCATTAATTTTGTTGCTTATATCAGTATGCCACAAAAAAAAAAAAAATCTAAACCTAATAATTAAAACAGATACTCACATCTACACTCTGCCCTCGAAAGAGCTTGGACGAGGTACGGAGATCAGTTCTTGTCCAGGGCGAGACTTCGACGACAGGTGGGTGCGTGGGTTCAGGCTCAGGCTCAGGCTCCTCGACTGTCGGAGGCTCAACATTTAAAACAGCTTCGGACTCTCGTAGGTCCTCCTTAGATGAAGGAGTGCTTGTTTGGAACCCAGAGGGTGGGTCTATCACAGAAGTTCTTCGTCCGATATCGTCACCACTGACCACTGACAACGATCGCGACTCCGACACAACACTCTCGACACTTTCTACCGATTCTCGTGAGAGTTTCTCGAGGGTCGAGGTAGACACTACCTCGTCTTGATCAGTTTCGGTCGCTTCTGTCCTCTCGTGCGACGGGCTTGTTTCTCTCGCGGGTTCAGGTTCGGGTTTTGGTTCGAGTTCGACCTCGGATTCAAGTTTTTCACTCGCGACTTCAAGCTCTCTAAACTGCTCCTTCTCGTCGGAGAGACTGTCTGTTCGCTTGCTGTCACAGTCGACGAAAGAGTCGTTCCCCTCGGAGAGAACACTTGACGGCGACAGCTGATCGCTCGGGACCACAACTGGTACCGACGGGACCTGGACTGTCACCTCCTGGTTGATGTAAGGCGACCTGGAACAAAACTAGCGTCAGTTACAGGTTATGAGTCACAGTTGGTTTACATCAGGATCAATCCCAAATACAACCTAAATCACTAGTTTTATATATCACTAAAATGCTTTAATAAATAAACTGAGTTGTGGTGTCTTAAGATAATACTGGTGCTCTGAAAGTAAAGTACACAAACTGAAACACAGCAAACTCGGAAACAGACCCCTGGCTAGAAATATAAATGACCGGATTAACCAACAATTTATTTAACAAGTAAATCAGACATATACTAATTAGTGATTAAAAATTAAATGGATGTTAAAAAATTTAAATTAGGTTAATTTATTCCAAAAACGATAGCTTACTCACCCAATGAATGCTTTGTTATTGACTTTAAAAAATATTTGCCCATCATTTACTCGATCACACCTAGTAACATAGGCCCACAACAACAATTGGACAGCCTAAAAGGGTTGCTGGCAATAGAATTGCTTTTAATACACAATAATACCAATTGATTATTGAAATATCAGATAAGAAGGTCCTACCCATCACAGAAATGGGACCACACTAGGGACGGAATTTTGTCTAATGACGTAATTATTGCCATACATCAATTATCGGGCTGTAAAAAACACAGAAAATTAAGATCACGGTCAAACACAGTACAGGAGCACAGTAATTTAGAAGACGTCTGAGATTGAATCGTCCGCAAATCAGCAATTGTACTGAGATATTTTAGTGATGAACATAGGAACCAGTTAAATTCTGACAACTTTTGACCGTGGAAAATTATTGAGGCCGAATCATCCCAGGCCAGTCAAGAGAACATCTACTGTATCCTTGTTGACATTTACTTGTACATCAATTTAACTAATTTTCAATGAAAATGTGAGCGTGAAATTCAAACGTCATAAACAATTCACTAGAGAAATGAACTGCTTTTTTAATCATCTGTAGCATTTTCTTTAGCAGTTGTACTGTGTGTATGTATACACTAAATTATCTTATAAATTAATCAAACTTGAGGGTGAAAGAGTTCTCAGCAATCAATGAATGCCACAAAATAAATATGTGATGTTAGTGATTGATAACTAGTAAGCCACTTGCAATAATTACTAATTAGTTTTCATTAATACACTGGGTTGAATCTCAATAATAAAAAAAAAAAATTGTATTTGTTCTCAAAATATCTGTTGCAGATTAGGATTCTATATAAAAAAATATAGTTTTGTTTATCATCAATTTATGAAGCTTTCCACCTTTCAAAAACATATAGTAATGCATACTATTGTAAAATGGTGTTTTCAACCAACACCTGTTTCTGTTAGTCCTGATTCTTTCTTGGCTTTCATTCAGTTGTGTCCCTCGTCAATCCTCATCTATGTAATTTCCTTGTATAAAATTGTTTTTAGTGTAATATAGTGTACTCTATACATTTAAATAATCATATACTAATCTCTCTACATATGTACATAGTTTGCAACAACTCTCAAATAAAGAGCTACTACATTTTTGCATGGTATGGCATGATGATGCCACATAAGTAAATGGATTTCATAAACAGGTGTTTTTATAATTTTTGATATTTAAACACAATCTGCGGGACGCACAGGTCTAAAATTGAGTGATTCTTTATTTGAACAGTACTGTAATAGTGATAAAACGCAAGAACTCCAGGTACCTACATTTAATAAATACAATAACACACAAAATACAATTACAATAGAAAGATTTAAAAATAACTGAAACATGGGTTTTTACATATAACATTCATTTTCATCCTGAGTATGCATGCAGATAAAAAGTACAATATTCTACATCATCAAAAGCAATGTAAAATGGACATAAACACACTTATAAACAGAGGTAAAAATAAATACAGTACAGAAATCAAGTGTATTAAAAACAGGGAAAATTAGGGGGAAATGAAACTATAAATACCCCCGTCGCAGCAGCCCTGCGTACTCAGCGAATTTACAAAGATATTTTGGTTTTATCATCAAAGACCTTTATGGTTATATAATTAATAATCTTTACAAGGAAATATAATATATTTAATGACATTATATTTCTCAGTTAATTATTTTTATTTAATAATTTATATATTAATATTTATATGGTAACCAATTATTTTTTTTAACAGTATTAAAGTGCATAACCAAAGCTGCCATGCAAAAGGAATGATCTGTTGTACAATGATCTGTTGTTTTACTACACTAATTTGTAGTAAAATAAAGCCAAAATATGGCTGGAAAATGAAAAAAAATTTTGGACAGCCAATTTTTGCTGAAATGTGTTCTATGTCATTCCCTGACCTCCCTCAGAAAAGTCCCCTTAAATCCCCAGTGGGCAACATGCTTAAAATGATGGGATGGCCCTCGTGGAGTCAGAAATAAGTCTTTCTTCGACCAATAGGTTTATGTATATCAAATTAAAGCTCTTAAGTAGTAGAATTCAATGCCGCAAACCCCATCTCAAAAGGTTGCTTGAGTCGTAAATGGCAGCCTGTCAAACTTAGAATAAAAATCAAATTTTAATCTAAACGCTTAAAAATGTAATAATATTAGAAATACTTGACCTTTTGAGGTCCGGTTTGCGGCAAATAGGGATAGCTTGACATATGCCCATCATATTACCCTTGAACCACCCTCTACATGGACGTCCCAAAGAGGGAGTTTTGAACAATTTTTCTTAGTCCATAGCCATGCTATACATAATTTTAAAGGTCTTAATAAGGAGAGTACATAGCCGAAAACCAGACCTCATAAGGTCAAATATGTCGGAAGTTATTGCATTTCAAAGTTTTGATAGTATTATTTTATTCTAAATTTTGAACGTCTGCCATTTTTCTCTCGACCGTTATATTTAGGTCGGGTTTACGGCATTGTGCTCTACATTTTAAGACCTTTAAATTGATATATATAAACCTTCTGGAACTTATTCAAATTTAGTATGCTTAATATCAAAATTTATTTTAACTCCTTATAGGCCAACCCTTCATTTTTGGGCATGATCCCCACATGGGATTTCAGGGGATTTTTTGGAGGAAGGTCAGGGGATGCCATAGAACACATTTCAAAAGAAATTAGCTTTCCAAAAATTATTTCATTTTTCCTGACTAATTTTACTACACTAAATCCCAAACTTAAACATTTCAAATTAGAAAAATGCAGAAGACAGCTGATCAGCTGATTAAGAACAGACACCCTATTATCTTTATCTCTTTCTCCAAATTATACACTAATTTTCCTTGAGAATACCGTGGGATTTAGCATGTAGGTTTGCTGTCACACGGGTTTTTTATCAAATATCAGTTACTCGCACTCTATGAAGATTCATAAACAATTTTACTAAGATATGTTGATAAATAAGTGATGTATAACTTATTAAAGAGTTGCCCATAACAATAACATGGGAAACTTGATTTGAATTTACTACATAAGTTAAGCTTTTTTAATGGTTTAAAATTAAAATTTTTTTGTTTTTTTAAAGTTCTTTTAAATGGTTTAAATTAAAATTGTCAAATATTAAAAACTAAGGGAAAAAAAGGACAAAAACCCATTTTTCACCCTTTTGGGACCCCATAAATCCCTGTTCCCATGGTCCGATCATGCTGGTTTTCAAACTCAACCTGATGAATGCTACCCTACACCTCTGTACCAAATTTCATCAAAATCAGAGGTTTCCTTCAAAAGTCATCGCATTGACGGACACACACACCGTCAAAATATATATAAATCTTTTTCATATAATATACATATGAATTTGAACAAACGGTGTTTTTGGCCTCTGGGGACCTCAAAATGAAAAAAATAACATGGTCTTGGGCTTAGGTCTTACCGTGACTACTACCGCAATAGTGTATTCCCTCTAGGGAAATTCGCTAAAAAGCCACTTTAGGAGATATTGAGTACTCTTTAGAGTACTCTTGGGGTACTCTCATGTTGTTATTAATTTAGCCATTCCAAGTCCAGAGAAAGGAATGAGCAATGGACAAACAATTTTTCAACGAGTTTTCTGTACTACCATTGACTACATAGGGTGAATGCACCAGTTACCCACCATGAACTAGTTATCAGCCACTTTGATTATATTATAGTATATTAAGTCAAATTATATAGTTCTCATTTTGTTCCCCAAAATAATTCTGTGAATAATAACAAATGAGCAACAAGACAGTTTACAGTAAAAAATAAAATCAGTATCGTAACGTATTTACACTAAGATAATAAAAACACAACATTCTAAAACTACAGTCACAAGAAAAAGCCACGACAGATTTTTAAGCCGTGTACTCACCTATAGTAGTCAGGGAATATCCTGAGTGAACAAGAATACAGCGTGAAATAGAGCAGTGCAAGGCTATAGTACAGCAACTAGTGTGTTGAGATAAGTGCTCAGTTACAGAGGCAGTTTTGAAAATAGTTATTATATCAATCAGGGATCGATAAAACTTACAAAAACTTTCATACTCGTTTAGTCTAAAGAAGTCAGAGTGAATTCAATTAAAGTACTTGTAGCTTCTTTATAAAACCTGTCTTTCAGATCTTTAAGTATGTTTGCTTCTTGGCTACCAAATAGTTTAAAAGTTATTTTAAATCTGTTTTTGATGATTTTGTAATAACTTACATCTGTAATATTTTTTTTACAGAAATATTATTTTCATTTAAGGACTAATTTCTATTAATGAGTTCAAAAATAATAATAATGGTAACAAAATTATTAATTTAGCATATTGTTTGTATTGAGGTCGTAATTGATCTTTGTATTGATATTATTATTGATCCTATTATTATATCTCTTAATTCAATTACTATTTACTAATGTAAAACAACAACAAATGTTACGTGCAATAAAGAGTATGACTATGACTTTGACTAATTACCAAGATCATAAAAGAAGCAAGTGGTTAGAATTGCAAGAAATAGTTTGTATGTTTATTAGAATTTTAAGATTCAACTTTACTAACACTTTTCATAAAATCATGATACATAAACATTTCTTGACAAAATGTTCACGAAAATACATAATTTGTAATATGGATGAAAAGCATTTTACAGTTTTTATATGTTAAATGTCTAATGCAAACTGTTTTGTTCTAGTTGGTTTATATAACACATTTAACTAAATTCAAAAAGACCATTTAAATTAATTCTACAAAAAAATCTGAGAAATGTAGTAGCAGGAAAGATGTCAAATATGCAACAAAAATAGTTGACCAAACAGTAAAAAGAGCTTCAACAAGATGCAACAAGGGGCTGATTCACTTATCCCAAGATTAATTGTATCCAACTGTTAAAAGGAGTATCTTAAAACAATGTACAATAATCATGTAAAGTAATACAATATAATAATATAATGTATAGCGCTAAAACTTTAATCCGGATTAAAGTAATGTTTGTGTGTAAAAATATAATTCATATTATTTTATTTTAAAATGTCCTAAGTGCTCATGGACCTTTCCCTACAAGAATACTAGAGTAACATATTAAACCATATAGGTACTTTACACATGAATTTTAAACTAAAAAATCACACTCACCTAGGGGAAATTTGGGTGACGACGGCGGATTTGACGGGTGCCGAAAACGATTCTACTTGTAGCGATGTTTTCCGATAATCCAAAGTCGTGGGAGCTGGCACGTACCGAACACTGAACAAGTGAAAACTAGAGTTAGACTGGGGCATGAACAAGGAAGAATTGGAATCCATTTAGCATGGGGTGTGAGGGGGAGGGGGGCAACTAACAAGATAGGGCTAACTCCAGTCTCTCCGAAGGTACTTGTAAGGGTGCCTCTTGCTACAGGGTACAAAAACTACACCGTTCATCCACCCTCCAGACAATCCTCTGGTGGAGGGGAGACTCAATTTTGGATTACAAATTGTATCCACGGTCGTGGTTTCGATAGGGTTTCCTCATCATGAGTGAAGTGTTTTTGTCAATAGGGAAATATATTCAATGTTCTAAGACAAGAAAAGTGGGTGCAAGACTAAAATTTGTAAATTAATTTAAAACTTAACATGTTCATCTTACATTACAATGAACAACATTGTTATTTTGCCACATAAAGACTTCAACCAATAACCTTAATGAGTTCCCAAAAAAAAATTTTATTAAGGATAATGAACTTGAAAATTATAATTTTTGTATACTTATAAAAGTTGTTTGGACTTCTTTGTAAAACTTAATTTAAGAATTGTTTAATTGGCTTAGTACTTTATATTTTTCTTTAAATGTAAGTAAATACTGTGTCATTAAAAATTGTAACATAGCTAAATAAAACTAAATATTAGGGGTAACATACTAAATATTAATTTAGAAACCCTAAAACAAGAAGCAGTGTATTTTTATAGATACATTAATACAAATGTGTATAATCACCTTGTATAATCAGAATCGGTAAACGTGTTAATTAAGCAGTACAAAATCTTATACAAAAACAAAAAAAATTACAAAAACAACAACATTATAGGTGACAAACAGAACTACGCTCCGGGAACCTAGAAGTGGCCCCTGTGTTAAGTGACTCTAAGCCTTCAACTGAATAGAAGAAGTAATGTGGAAGGGGGGGGGGGGGTTGTAGAGCGTAATGAGGTAATGTCAGTTCCTGGAAAGAGACATGAGGTACTGTAACTTCTGTGGATGCAGACCGGCAACAATAGATATTTTTTACAAAATTAAAAGCACCAGGAGGAAATCTTTGTGATGACACCTTTAAAGGGTTAAATATAAACAGTGTGTTCCTTTAGGACAAATTCAGTAAAATTATCCTAATTGAAACATTACTCCATTTTAAGGCATAAATTCATTCAACAAAATTGTGGTCTGATGCTCGTAATGTCATAAATAGTTTCCCAAAACAAATTAATCCGCAGACTAAAGTTCCGCTCCCTCGCCAACCTGTTACTGTTTACACGTGTTCCGCCCAGACATGTCTAGATCTGTCTGATGCCAACGTCAATTTAGGTACAGATGTAGCATTAAGTGACAGGAATAGTCAGTGAGTGAATCTCATTACACGGTATATTGGATTACACGTGACGTCGTAGGATCGATGGCGGGCTTCCCCGGACTGCCTTGGCCTCGGACGATGGACACACGTGAAACGCTCGCATGCTACGCAGTCAATAGGTGGCAAAGTAGGTAACATTGTTACTACGACGATTAGTCTCTAAAAGTTACTTACAAAGAAAATGCATGTTTGTCTTACATTTAATTTTGCTACAAATAAAATTACTGTAAGGTAAAGTACGTATGAAAAAACTTTTGGTTTCGACATTACAGAGGAGGAAAGAGATAGCGCAAAGCTAACTTAAGTGTGAATGAATGATGCAATAATAATATTGGAAAAAATACCCAAAATGTTAATATTTACATTTTGACACACTGTGAAGCCTTGAACTTTAAACGATAGGGAATTTTTATTTACTTAGATAAGGCTTTACTGTTGGCTAACTGTATATGCTATGCATGCAATGCATTTATACAAAATTATAAACAAGGCCATTGAAAAATAATGCCAATGTTACAAAAAATATCATAGCATCGAAACCATATATGTAATAACCATATATAAGATAATCGAGTAATTCTTTTCATGTTAATCGAGGATAACTGATAAAGCTAAGTTTTGTTGAAGTGGTGTGACATTACTATGCGCACACTAGATCTGATTATTACAACCACCGATATCAGAAGAGAATTTCGAATGTATCTATCAATCTTCTATCGGGGATTGAATTGACAAAGTTGTAATTGAATACTAAAGGTGATGAATTTTTTTCCCCATCTAAAGATCAAAACGACGGAATCACCTTATATAGTTTTTTCATAATATGTTTTTATTATTTAATGACCCTATATTATGTAAATGACAATGAATTTAATTGCTGTGATCAATAACTAATAATTCTTTTACAAAATTAGTTGGCTGTATCTTTTTTTTTTCTTGTTATAAAATAAGATTTAAATTAATTATAAAATCATTAACTTTATCCATGCCGAAAACTGTTACATAAAGAATACAGGAGTTCTTTTTTTTAATATTGCTTACAACTTTTTGAGCAAATTTCTATTTTTAAAGGTTTTTAAGGAAATAATTTTTGATTCATATAAAACATACAAAGACATTATACTTATGTACGGTCTGACTTTTTTATCTTAATTACAACTTTTTTAATAGTGTACAAAATCCTTAATACATACAAAACTAAAAAAAAAAAAAAAAAAAAAAAAAAAAAAAATAGAGAAGCTTGTAACGTATGGCTTGGAAAAAGTGCTGGCGTTGGCTAAATTAACCTTAAACTATAATAGTAGGGGAAAGTGGGGTATAACCGGGTGGCTAAGCTTTAGTGACATGTAGATGCCATGTTTTTATAAAGACAATTTTAAATAATGTCTCAGTTTATCTTGTGTTTATTTGTTTTTGAATTGCTTCTTTTAAAAACTTGATAAGTCTTATAGTTTTTTTTTCTGTGAATTTTTTTGTTAAAAAAGTGCAAGTACCAGGATTTACCCCACTAGTGGGGTGATACCGGGTACACATGTTAAGTATATGGGAAAAAGAAAAAAAAAACAAATTTTTTAATAGGCCTAAAATTTTATTACTAAGTACACACAATTAAGTCAAAAATAGTATCAAAGATAACATATTCAGTTAATGTATGAGCGAAAAATCAAATTTTAAAGCCGCGCGTCATACCCGGTTTCACCCCACTGGTAGTAACTAACAAAAACTTAACATATTCAGAGTGCTTAAAACTAATTTGAGATATTGCTTATATCAGTGTAAAGATAAAGAAATAGACTACACAATAGTGTAGTCACCTTCACTGAAACTTATGTAGTTTTTCCGTAGTAGGCGATCAAACTGTCTGTAACATTGGGAAACGAAATATCAAAAACAAAGAAACGCTCTTAACAGCCAGAGTTCTGCTCAGAGACTAATGGCGCAATGTCCGCCACTTTCCCTCTCCAACTAAATTTTAATTTCGGCATTTATCGCCAGGTACCAGCACTTACTTGGTCAAAACCCGACTACCCGGTTTGTACCCAACCACCCGGTTATACCCACCTCTCCCCTAATAACTTTCTGAAAACATTTTCTGTCCCCAATAATATACTGACGTTATATCGGTGGTGATGAGCTGGGCCCGGCGCAGCACGGCGCGACCCTGCGCCGGCGTTGCATGCCGCAGACTCTCGTAGTTTAGGCTGAGGATGAGGTCCCCAAGACGGATCCGGCCGTCCTTGTCCACGGCTCCCCCCGTCACCACCTCCGTTACCACCATGCCCCCGCCATCCGCGTCACAGTCCAGGCTAATACCTGCACACACGACACAAGTCACTGGACAGCCACTATAGTTGAAGGTGAGGTCGCCAGGTTTTAAACTGGGGGATAAGTGATACAAAACAATTTAAAACAATAAACTATGCATTTCTACCTCAATAGCACAGAAATTAGGAACCATGAAATGTCTACATAAACTTTTTTAAAGACAGAAAACAGTTTGGACAGAAGTAGATAACACCAAGGGATATAACATCTAGTTTGTAAATTTCAACAGATTATGCTGTTCACTTATCCTTATTTCTTTCATGGGATCTTTAAACCCTGCAGATGAACATTGTCAATACATAAGCCGTTGAAGGAGAATAAAAATATATAATATCATCCTGAATAGGTATCTTTATCAGGGCATAGTCTTGCATCTCTTAGCCATGGTAATCTGACAAAACGTCTAGTATATAAAAATTATTTAATAGAAGAACTATTTCCAAGATAATAATTTTTCATGTACTGGTAATTGTATCAAAATAAGGCGTTAGATTATAGTAAAATTTTGTTTCCATTGTCGTCATTTTTTTTTAGAAAAGTTGCTATGAATCTGGATGAATAATGTGTGTTGTAATGAGAGGGAATAATCCACAATTATTGATGTATTGTAGGGAAAGTCCGATGTCATATATAGCTTAAAATATAATACTTGCATTAATAAAAATAAGCATTTGAAAGACTTTGGACTTTGGATAGATGTCCCCTCTATACGGTTTTTTGGAATTTTTTATTTGCACCTTAATTTATTAAGGTCAACACCAAAATAAATATTACTATTCACTTTGCTTTAAACGTCAATCAACTTTAGGGGGGGGGGGATTTAAATGAAAATTTCATCAGGTTATTAGCCCCCTTCTCACTACAACCCCTAACAAAAAAATATCAAAAAAGAACCCCCTATTTTTATGTCATTTTTTTATTTTACACATAATATTAAAAATTTTTTATGATTAGCCACTTTCTCCAAACTTAACGGTTAGGGAGCTAAGGGCAATTGAAATTCATTTTTAGTCCCATAAGTATAACATAGGGCAAACTTGAATTTCCTTCATCTCCAAAAACATTCCGCGAAATAAAATAAAATGCTCTAGAATTAAAAGGTCTTAAAATGATGTTATAAGAACTTTTTACAAATAGAAATTAAAATTTACACATAAATTAACTTATTTCCATTATGGCGGACAGATAACATTTGATAAAATTTGATGTTACAGTACTATGTATTTTTTTATGCGTGGGTGTTAATTTAATTTTTGAAATGTTCTTAAGCATCTTATTAAGACCTTTTTGTATTAAAGTAGTTTTTATTTAAGGGAATGATTTCGGAGATATAAGCCATTAAAGTTCACCCCATTAAAATTCAAAACTTCTTTATACTAAACCTATACTTAACAAGTGTACATAAACACTTCTTAAGAGTAAATTAGCCTAGTAAAACTAAGCCAGTTTCCTCTGCCTTTTCATGACATTGTGAAAGCTGGTAAATTAATCATTATTGATGTGAATTTATCTATATGATAATGACTTTTATATTCCCAACTAAAACCCAAAATTTATTTTTCAATTTTTCTCATTCGAAATTTAATGTTAAAGTATCATAATTTTATCACTGAACTCTTTATTGGTAATGTTACATTCATATTTCTTTGGTTGCATAAGTTAAAATTTAGTTTAATAATAATTAATTTAATAATAGTTTAAATTACGCCATGTTGATTTCCTTGGTTGTGTTGCATTTGCATTTTGAATGTTAATCTGATCACTGTTGTAATTATTGAAGTTGTTATTTTATTTACACACAGATTATTTACTTATATCTTTAAAAAGTGGCTACATAGTGTGTGCCAATTTTCATATTTCCTTCTAATATTATGCCTAAAATATAATATACAAGTAGCCCTAAAGTGTATATCCAGACTCATCATGAACCATTGTACACATATTCTTGGAGATATCAGAATCAACATAGGAAACTTTTTATTTAAAAACAATTATTTCTTACGAATGATAAAAAAATTGTTTGTAAAAAAATCTGAAATTACCTATTTTATCTAATTTATTTGGTTGCTAAGAAACAAATTCAATGAAATATTCCAATTTTAGGTTTTTATGCGAATTCTTATATAGGGTGAGCGTGGCAGCAAATGAGCGTAGCGAACAAGCTAAACCTAACTAAGGGTGAGCGTGACGGTTTGGGAGCGTGGCGGTGAGAAAGCGTAGCAAACGTCCTACACCTGACGGTGGATGAACGTGATGGCGAGTGAGTGTAGCGTATAAGCTAAACCTGACAGCGGGTGAGCGTGATGGCGAGTGAGTGTAGCGTATGAGCTAAACCTGACAGCGGGTGAGCATGATGGCGAGTGAGTGTAGCGTATGAGCTAAACCTGACAGCATGACGAGTGAGTGTAGCGTATGAGCTAAGCCTGACAGCGGGTGAGCGTGATGGCGAGTGAGTGTAGCGTATGAGCTAAACCTGACAGCGGGTGAGCGTGACGGCGAGTGAGTGTAGCGTATGAGCTAAACCTGACAGCGGGTGAGCGTGATGGCGAGTGAGTGTAGCGTATGAGCTAAACCTCATGGCGGGTGAGCGTGACGGTGAGTGAGCATTGCAAAATACCTGAACCTGATGGCGGGTGAACGTGATGGCAAGTGACTGTAGCCTATGAGCTAAACCTCATGGCGGGTGAGCGTGACGGTGAGTGAGCATTGCAAAATACCTAAACCTGATGGCGGGTGAACGTGATGGCAAGTGAGTGTAGTGTATGAGCTAAACCTCATGGCTGGTGAGCGTGACGGCGAGTGAGCATAGCAAAAGATTTAAACCTGACGGCGGGTGAATGTGATTGCAAGTGAGCATAGCGAACGAGCAAAAACTGACGGTTAGTAACTCGAGCAAAGCCGTGAGAAAGAGGTAGTATGATCATATAGATATCCTAGCATACCCCCAAATAACAAAGGAATAAGAATGGGCCCAATATAGATCTCTGTACAGAATAATCTATATTTTTCACTAGGTATACAGCATCATAAACAAAACTGTTGTTGCAGTATGTCATATTAGAATATTGCTTAAATGCTTACGATCATGCAAGTAAGACTTAATCCAATTGAATTCTTAAACATCAATACCATAACTTTTAAGATTATTAAGAATGGCTTATGGAGAGTTATGGTTTACACTATCGAAAGTTTTTGTCATGTAAAGAAAAGCTTCAACAATATAGCTCCCCTTATCGAAGTTTTCCAAAACAGTTTCTATATAATTTACAAGAGCAGTCATTATGGATCTTTTTTCTCGATAGCCATGCTGCTTAGCTTAAAATAAATGATTTATTTCAAAGTACTGCATGAATTGTAGTAGCATACCTTTTCTAATACCTAATGTTATTCTTATGGGACTAAACACTAAATTCAATTGCCTGAAGCTCACAAACGTAATGTTTTTGGAATTTTTAAATTAAGGGTTGGGGGAAAATTTGGTTAATAAGGAGATGAAATTTTCAAGTTAAATTTTACTCCCCGAACGGTGATAGACGTTTCAAGCAAACTGAACAGTAATATTTTTTTAGTGTTTGAATAAATTGAGGTGCAAATAAAAAATGAAAAAAACCACCCAGTGTATATCAGCAGAGCAGGGGTGACAGTGTGAAACGGGTATGTTACAAACAACAGACAGTAGTGATTGTTCTGAATAGTGAAGCGTGTTTTACACTTTACAACAACACATTTTTCACATTCCGTTGCCCCTTCATCCATACAAAGCACCGTAACAATAAAACACATACAACTCTACTGCATTATGCAACTCTTTCAATTGTTCAGCTCTCATCTTTTACTAAACATTTTTCAATAAATTTATTCATGATTAAATAATAATAGTCGGTTTTCAACAAAAAAAGTAATTGAAAGGGGTTTCTTTTAATGTAAATTCAATAATGGTACATAGTACATTAAAATATTACCTTGGCAAAATCCGTGCCGCAATCTTGCATTTTTTAATTGACATAAAGCTCTTGAAATAAGAAGTTTAATTTACTGTCAATCAAAGCCGCCGAGAGAATTTTTGGGGCCAAGGGCAGAGTTCCGTTGTGAGTGGGTAATAATCAGGAGTTAATGAAATTCTGAGGGAATTGCAAATAAGTACAGGATATTGCAAAAATTAGTAATCCAATTGAAAAAAATGGATGTTCAAACGGATAAAGACATAATAGATCTATAGCTGAAAAATTTATATAAAATAGAGCTTTAAAATTGTTGATTCACTTTGGAATTTGAAATCTCCGAGATTTAAACAAGTGACCCTCAGTTTTGGTACACTCTGCTGTATTCACACAATGTTCAGGATATTTCATTTCATATTTTTGGGTTTATTTAGAAAGGATTAATTAAATTTCACTGTTTTAGAACCACGTATTGGTCTAAAATTAATATCCGTTACTTAAACTGAATCCCTTTCACATAAACTTAGGGGTTTTACCAAAACCCAAAGTCTCGGTGTACATATACCGAGAGGGGTTGATAAACATACCTTGGTTGGTCAGTGGAAATACGATTGGCTCAAAATTCATTACTAGGAAATTGAAACACTTTTGATAAATACACCTAGGAGCTACGTGTACCTAGAGAATCGTTGGGTGTATAGTTCCATTGGCTTGAAACAATTGTGATATACATACCAACTGTCCTCCCCTCATAACACACTATTTTATTTCATTTTTCAACAATAGAATAGTGCAATAGATTTCATCATATTCAGTAGTCCATAGTTGTTGGTTAAATTTATTTAAATTAAGAATACAGGACAAATTGGCTGACTGTTAATTTACAAAATTTCTGTCAATTTCAGTTCAACGTATACTTGAAATCTACTCATATAGGATCCCACTTGTTCAACAAGCACTAAGTGTCTATGAGAACTTGTGGTACAATACATACCTTTTGACTCGGATATATATTCTGCACTTTTGTAATATATATATATATATATACAGTATATATAGTGGCTCTTCACCCGAGAGATATGCGTACCTCGTGGTTCTGCATCCGAGTGATATACATTACTAGTGGCTCTGCACCCGGGTTATAAACCTTGTGACAGAGCCCTTGTGATGTAGATACCTTGTCGCTTGGAGCTTTTGTGATGTACGTACCTAGAGACTCAAAGCCTTGTGTTGTACGTGCCCAGTGACTCAAAGCCTTGTGATTACGTACCTATAATGGCTCAGGGCATTTGTAGTATAGGTACCTAGTGTTTCAAAATCTTGTGATACTGTATACATAACCAGTGGCTTAGAGCCCTTGTGATGTAAGTAACTAGTGGAACGAAGCCTTTTGATTTACTTGGTGACCGAAAGAATTGTTATATATGTACCTAGTGGCTCGGAGCCCTTGTGTATCCTGATCTCGTGCTCGAGCTCGGAGGGGGAAGGCACAGTTTTGTCGGCTCCCAGGTCCACGACCCCTTCCACAGACAACAGAGTGTCCGGCGTGTGCGACTCCAGCTGGGGACAGACGCCCAACACGTGAACAACAACAGTAAACAACAGTCAAATTAGACTGAGCAAAAACTGGGACTTGGGAATTAAGCTTAAAGATGTACCCCTCAATGTTTAGGATTCAGAAATTTATAATTAAAAGTTAAAATAACTGGAAATTATTACTAACAAAGATTTATTTTGGTTGCCAACTTACTTTAAGAACTAATTCCTTAATGTTATTTACAGAACAAGCTGTATAACCATTTTAATTAGGCACTCAAGGACAATTATAATGTAATATTTAATTTATATTTCTTATATACATTATCACTTTTTGTTGTTTGCATTAAAAAACTGAAAATTCAATTCAATCAGATTATTGTTAAAAATATTGAATTTTTAAAAACTGTTTATATAGTAAAAATCATACTTATTACTTAGTGTTTTTAAAGTACTAAAGGAGATGTTTCACATAAGTATATCATCACAAATAATAGGATACTGTTGAAAACTTTCAAAAGGCATGATAGCCAAAACAAAAAATATATTATGTTAAATAGAGTGGTTAAACACAAACTACTGACACGAGTTTTTTTGTTCCTAGCTTTTACATTTCAAAAATTACATTTTATGTCAAAAGACTAGTTTTGGTCTAGAACTAGAGGATTGTGCAGATTTTTTATATTCAATGGTAATAAAATGAAGAATAAAATTAATGAACAATATAATAATCAAGGAAACAGTTCAACAAAAAATACTGAATAAATAATAATAATATTTACTAAATATTGTGCCATACAAATAATGTTGGTGCAAAAAGAAAACAAGTAAGATAGAGGGTACCTAAAATAAACAACAAACAACCTGCCTTGGAGGGATTATCAAACTTTTCTTCTATTCAAAAATAAAATTTGAAACTATAATACTTAAACTAATTAGCTACAATAAATTCAATATTAATATTTTGCTTTAAACTTTAGCCACAATACATTTTTTCTCAAAGAGAAAAACGACTTACCAATCATGTTTAGATTTTCTTATTCATCTATGACTGGAAACCACAAATTTCTCTTAAATTCAATGTGATAAGACCTTTAAAAATGCACTAAATACGGGATAAAAACATAACAAAGAAAATTTAAACACGGAAGACATTAATTACAATACACCGAATAAGTCATAAAGTACCTTATTGTCGATATATCCTTATCATAGGTGATATATTTACAAAAGAGAAATACACTGGACAAGGAAATCCTCGACAAATACAAACCTTGTTATTTATTAGCCTAACTCAGTGTCCCTGGTGATATTTCATTGTGTTTAGTACAAATAAAAACCAACACCCTGTAAGGAGAACATTAGCAAGTACAATGCATGCTGGAAACACCAGTTTTATTTTGTTTCTTTGGCAATACAAGCTCAAATGTAACTGTGAACATACACTAAAAGACCTGTTGTTTAACAGAGATAAATTTGAATATTCAATGAAAACTCTCTTATTGTGGTCGGTTTATATATTCTGGGATAATTTTTTTACTGGGAATGTATTAGACCGTTACTTTTAGTAGTTGTACATGTACAACTAACAGTTAAAAAATATATAGTTTCTTCATGATGTAATAAAAACTTGACTAGCAATCTTGTATTTCTCAGTATAGCCAAAAAATAATAAAAATAAAATCAAAATAATCAACTTTAAAATGTTTTCTTGACAAAATTCTGCTACGCAAGTTGTTAGAAATTGTCACTAGAGCTCTAGCTTCAATTACTAGAATAATTTTGGATCAATTATTCAAGTTGGTATATTTAGTCAGTGTTAAAATTGTTCCACTGCCACCATCCTAAATCCATAGATTCTATAAATGAGCTATATAGTATACTATGGGACCTGTGCGCAAATTGCGCATTGTATGATTCTGTATGAGAGAAAATCACCTACAATGCATAAATGTTGATTAGGCTATGAAGTGACAGAAATCTATTTTGACCTTTTAAGATATTTAAATGTAAAATATGTGAATGGTTGATTGATAATCCTTTTTATGATATTACTGAATTTTTGGAAACTAATATAAGTATTGGATTTTAATATAAAAATAACAGTTAAGCCTGTTTTATTTTATTATTTTTTTATCTTTACGCATCTGTCAGTACCTGATACAGAATCTCAACTGCTGGACTTTGTAAGGTTTTCAGGCTTTGTATTTTTATGTGTATATATTGACAATGTCTATTCCTTTGTAAAAAAAAAGGTCAATGACAATAAAACTCTTGATTCTTGATTCTTTGGTTTACTATCTGGCTTTAAAATTAATCTGAAGGTAATCAACTGTTAAACTACAATTCACATTTAAAATCTTGTAATAAAAGTTTGTCAACATTTTAAAGCGCCCTCTAGGAATAAATCAACGACCAGGGGGGGGGGGCGATGCCCAAAATAAAATTACATTTTTAATCATCATTCGGCCACGCGCTATATCATAAGCTTTAAAATGACACCTCAATCTTAAAAATCTGTTAAGTAGGTTGAGACAAAAAGGGGTGTTACAGATTAAAACCTTATAGAAATAAGTATATCAATAACAAAAGAAATAGCAAAGGATAGGTAACCAACTTTTTATCTCATACTCTACTGCAATCTAAACATAAAGGTAAAATCCCCAATAATTTCTCTACTTCCTATAATCCTAGATATGAATATTTGATACAATCATTCTTTGGGCCAAAAGGTTTTTATCAAAATCTGACAACAGGGCTCTGCTCTACTGACTTTGAGAACCTTCATGGGCACATGTCTAGTAACCCAGCATGATAACTTAAAATTATATTTATGTAGATTGTGTTAGATCAACCCATATTCGGAGTATGCAGTACTATTATTAGCGAGTGTATTTAGAGTACTGTACTGAGAGACAAATTAAAGAAATGGACAATCCATCCCCCATTGTTACCATACAAACTTTCCCATCTTACTCTCTTTGCAAATCACAGGTATATACGACTCGTTTATTACATATTATTTTAACCAAAAAAGATGGCGGTGTGTTGACGTACCATGACGTCATCACTCAGGAGGTCGTCGGAGCGGTGGAGGTCGTGGTCGGGTCGGAGGTCGAGGTTGTCCGGGGGCGGAGAGGTCGGAAGGGCAGGGGGCGCCTCGTCCTGAAACAAACATGTAACATGTTAAGCGGAGGGCAAACGTTGCATGTTCTTGATAAGTTCCCAGTTCTCAGAAAACATTCCTTATCAACATGTAAGTATTCTTTGACAGGGCTATCATTGGTCTACTGAATACCAACACTGGTAAGCTGGTTCAGGGGTAGAAAAGTAGAGAGGCATATCTGATAGGGTATTTGACAATAAACCATAATTGGTTGAACACAATTTAAGAGCAATTAAATTAGAAATGTATCTTACAAAAACACATTTTATATAAGTAAAAGTAATGTTTTAAAACATCAGGGGAGGCCACAGTTGAGGAAAATTCACAAAGAGAGAGGTGACACAGTACTTATTCTTACTTTATAAAGTAAATTATTATGCCTTCAAGGTTTTAGACTTTATGAATGGACATAAAATAATTCTTTTTTATTGATGGTAAATTAATCAATGATACCTTCCAGAGAAGTTGTGGTTAATAAACTTAGATCCTTCATGCTAGAGACAGAGCAATGTTTTAAGTATTTTCTTTGGAAATAAAACTGTACTTTACTGTAGTTACCTAAAATATGTAAATAAAAACCATATTTTTTATAGAAATTACTGCACAGGTGAAAGTTTGAGAAAGGGAGGAAATAAATCGTGGTTTGTTTCATGCTAAAAATTGTTTTTTACATTAAACAAAATCAAAACTTAACCAAGTCAGTGATGACACTTGATAGATTTAATGTTTGCGTGTAGACTACATACATCAAAACACTTTGGACTGATTCATCAACACCGATGGAATTGGAGTCCTGGACACTCCTCCTACATGAGTGAACACACGAATGACAACTCATGTTTTAGATTGGAAGAGACAGATGGTGTAATCGGTAAATTTTTTATCAACTATAGCGAAATCCTGCTGATCTATTAATTATGCATTAAGAATTAGTGCGTAGTTTACCGCAAGTAGCCCATAGTGTATTACTTATTAAAAATATTCCCCTAATTGATCAAATCCTAAATGTAAGATCTAAATATATGATAATATATTATTCAGAGCCATGCCGCCGTTGTGTGGTCACAGTGCAGTTTTGAACCTCTGTTATGATGAACAAAATGATTAAGTAATCAAATGAACAAGCGGAGTAGTAATTAAAACTGGTTGGATCAACTAATTGTCTGACTGGTTTAGACTGCATCATTATTAAATCTACTACCTTTCTTAATTACACTGGTAGTTTACAATAGAATGAAATTAGGGCAAACCCCATTTTAACACAATAAATATAATGCTTTAGAAAATAATGTAAACACGCTAATCTCTTAATTTTTATAAGTAAATAGTACACCCTTAAAACTTACAACTTCTACTTTATTTGAGCGGGCTGTATTTATTTACTGAGGAGAAAATACTAACTTAAAATCTTTCTGTGAATAGTTTTATAAGTTAACATTTGTCCCTATTCAAAGTAAACTGCTAAAGTAATGTAGAATAGTATTAAACAACAACAATACTTCACAATGTACAATTTTGAAAAATGTAAGATCGGTTTTACAAAACTAGGAAAATTTGCATATAAAATAAAGCTTTATTAAAGTAATATTCACGAAAATAGTCCGATGAGAGTCAATCCGTTGTTGCCAAATTTATTCTCAAACACATTTTTCTACTGTATTACATATGGTAAACAAACCACAAATGACAACATTGCAAGGCGAGAGGGGGTGAGGGGGACACAGCTGTTAAAATTTCCATCGGACTATTTTAGTGCATCTTACTATAGCATGATTTACTAAGGTATTGAAGTCGTGACGTAATAATTAAATGTATGATTGTGAGTTTTGTTAATGGAGAAACCCAATAGAGTTATAGTGAATTATTCAGTTAAAAAATTTAATTGTAGGATTTTAACATTTCGAACAGACACTTTTATGATTATTGTCCCTTACAGATCAAGGAACAGCAGGCGTATTATATAGCTTCCATAAATGCGTAAACTCAATTAACCATTGAACCCTTTATTGAAACAGACTATAGAACTGCTCTTGAATTCTGGGGTAACCGGTGCGACAGTTTAATCGCAGATAATATTATTTTTTGTACATTTGACTGTATAAAACGAGTCTTCACATATTCTCAAATACAATTTATCACTCGGCATAAAAACCTAAAATGCCCAGTATATAAGAACACGTAAGTTATTTAGCCGCACGTAGCGTTAACACAAATGTAAATTAGAAAGTAAGCCTGCCACTGCGACAATGTTGGGGTAACATTCGAGGGTAACATTTACATCAGCGCACCACTACAACGTAAATCAGAAAAGGGGAAAGTGGAGGGGGGGAGTCAATGCCCCTCGGAATCAAAAGCCCCTCGGCTCGAGAGCTTTGCCGGCACTAATAATTACACCACCGTTTCATTTAAAGGGATTTTCCTTTCTCGAGATGTTTGATTAGATTGACCTTCATGAGTTTTCAAGCTTATTTAATTAATGAGGAAGCGAATTTAAAATGCTGATTACGTCATTTATACAAATTCTTGCCTAAAAAAATATTCAAAGGTTTAAAAAATTTATTCAGATCATTAAAATTTATAAAACCAGGTGTATGAGATCAGCAACACATTGATACTAGTTCTAAAGACAAGTTTTAAGAGGTTTAACGTATTACAGAATGTTTAAATAGGCCTATGAATTATGAGGATACAAAGAGCATTTCTCTATCGAAAACACATTTTTAGTTAATAACAAAATACAAAATGTTTATTTTTTACAGTTACCACATACAGAATCTATTGTCTGGTTTATATTTTTAAGTCAAAACACTTAAGTCTACTGAATAAAATAAATTTAATAAACTACTTGAAATATTTACTTTAGTGCAAAAACTTTGGACATTGCCAAAGTAATCATTAAAGTAACAATTGCAAAAATGTAGAGCGACAATTTAATAAAAATCCAATAAAAAAGTTAAAAGGCAACTCAGACACCTGATAAAAGCTGTCTGCTTTATTTCGTTGGAAAAGACTACAGTTGTACGAAAGGAGAGCGAAGTACAAGTATATTGTTGTTATTGATACTCTCACAAGAGTTATAACGTCACTCTGTTATGGTTTTTAACGTGTAAGTGCCAGTAACTCCAAACAAAGTAGTAAGAAGTTGCGGAAATGTATATTTAATATTTTCTAACTTACGTTTCATTCTAATGTATGATTGACGATTTGAGGATGGAAAATTCTCCAGTGCTAGTTTTCCTTTGAAAGAAAATGTGCAAACCTTTATTGAAAAAGTATTTAAAAATTCACCCTTATAGTACAAGCAAATCATAACAAAAATAAATTTCGCTCTTAAAACTTATTTACAAATAATCCATTGAGTGGTACAAAATATTTAATAAAACTACTTAAAGCTTTATATTATCATTCAATGTTACTGTTAAAGCTTTCCTAATTATTTTTTTTCAAATGTAAAGTTCGCATAATTATTAAAATAAATTACGTGTTACACTAACAAAACAATACTAAAATGTTTTAAATCCCTGGAACGCAGTTTTGTTATTGTAAAAAAGCGACAGTCAAAGACGACCTGAGACGAGCGGAGATGAGAAGTTAGCAAACACTCTGCTAAGTTGAACATCATTATTGACTCGCACATTCAACTCTACGACAGACTCAACACTACTGAAGGCTACATGTTCAGCCCAGCCGATAGCTTACTGCTTGGGGTCTAGGCGCCGCGCCGCTGGCCACCCTGTTGCTTCCATCTGTTGGGGCTTCATTTTCATTCTCTTAAACCAGCAATTAATTTAATTCTATGATTTAATATACGGCTTTTACAATTTTTACATATGGTAAAATATATAACTAATAGTTTTGTTTCCACGCAAAGTTGAAATTTGAACTTCATTTATAAAAATTCAACATTAGTTTTTGTTTTCAGTATGAATTTTTAACATAATCTATAAGAGAACTCCTCTTACATTTTTAACCTATTTTCAAGTTTTTTTTTGTGTAAATGTTTTTATTGTGATAAAGCTTGGTTTGCAGTTGCTTCCGCCAAAAATTGGTGAAAATCGGACTTACAATAAAGATGCTAACCACAAATGAAATTTGAAATTCTCCCTTTAGAATGACATTGAGTTTAGCATTAAAAATATCTGTTAATGTACAGCTGGAAATAAGTGTAGTTTTGTGTATTAATAAAATCACAATACGGGAGAAATTGAGTTACGACTAAATGTAATTTTTTTAGCAAAGAGTCTAATAAATTAAACTGCTCAAAAAAGTATATTAGTGTATTTTTAAAAAGAGGAGAATTCGGATATACAGCATAGTATGTAGTAACTTTGTAAGGGATTTGTTTACATTGTTAATACACAGTGACACAAAAAAGGTATTCATCCAAACAAAAATATACTTCATGTTTTTGTCGAATATGGTAAAACCCATTAAACATGCAATAAACAATTATGAAAAATGTACAGCATTTGTTTTTAACATTGAGTCAGTTTCTTTCGGCTCTTAAATAATAATTACTGTGAAGTGGTGAGTACCTTTTATTTGGACCATCCTGTATTATTTAATATAGAATTTTGCAAGTTCTTGCAATTTTTATACTGTATAGCTTAGTTACATACAATATGGTTTTTAATAGCTTGGAATAAAATATCTACAGAGATAAAAAAAAAAAAAAAAACTAATAAACATAGGTTTTGGTTACATAAATACCATCACTGAAATAGAAGAATGAACAATAACTAGCAAATCATCTAAAATGCCCTAAACGCAACACTGTTAAATGTACATGATGTTTAAGAAACACGTTACGTAAAAAATTATCAGTATTAACATCAATAAATATAACTTTTTATTAAAACCTAATGACCGTTTCATTGTTTTCAAATTTGTATATAAACTTCGGCTGACCCGATGATGCAAGTCCACGTTGCCTCTGCAGTGTTCCTGACCGTAAAGCGAATAATTTGTCACAACAAAGGCAATCCCCTGATTGGACATTAAGTAACTTTTAGTGCTGTTGTAAAACAACCATAAAACCGATCCGACAGAATTACCGTAACGAACTGCAATAAATTACCGTAGCTTCATCCTGAAAAACTTGACAATATTAAAGTTGTTCCGTTGTATTCGCATAGCCTAAGAAGAGATGAATAAATTTTTTGGACTGGATGATCGAAATCAGTTTAAAATGTTAGTAAATTAAACAAAACTTTTTCTATTACATACTCTTCAACCCAAGCTACCAAGTACTTTTATTATAAGTTATTTTATCAGGCGATCTTTTTAATAATAATCGTACAACAATTTACGAGGTTTGTTTCAATTGTATATATAATTTTATAGGATGATATTTTTTCAAAGTAATTTATTTATTTAAATGAACATTTAAACCCTTATTTTAACCTGAAATTTATTCTGACTTTGATTTTGACGAAATAACAAAACCCAATCAATCGTATCACTTATCCATGATACCGTATTTCAAAATCATTATTTTCAATTGCCAAGTTGTAACGGTTTTTGTGGGAACAGTAGGCTAATATTTATAAGACAGAACAAATGGGCCTCGCTATGCTATAGCCCTTGACAAGAAATGTCCCGAATTGCCAGCATGGATCACAAAAAAACCCTCATTCGGTCTCGATGCAAAGGTTACTAAACAAGGTTTGAAATAAAAGTGTATTTAGTAGAATGAGGATAACCCATTCAAGGAAGGTAAATTAGTACAGCTCCCTTAATTTTAAAGTCAAGAATAAACTGTTTTCAAGCACAAGTTCTTGAGTAGACTTACTTTTACTAATGTATTAAAGCATGATTTAATCTGTCTTAATTTCGGAACAGTACATAAACAGTACAGAAACAAGGCATTTAAGTACCTCAAAGAATGTGTAACGAAGTAAGCTACAGTATATATATTTTAACTCGTCAATTTTCCAAATCGTTTTCATTGATATTATTAACTAGACAAAAGACAAAATCTGTGATTCCTAACTTTTAAAAATACATATTTCGTAAATAAAATGTCGTAAAATTTTTAAAACTAAACGAAAACTTAAAAAAAAGTTTAATTCATTTTTATGATGTAAAAACGTAAAGACATCATAGGCTTTTGTCGCAAGAAAAGAAAAAAACTCCGATGGGAAGTGAAATATTTCCGTAGGAGATCCAGTTCTGAATTCCGTAACTTTAATACTTGAAGACAAGACAGAACAAATGGGGGTCGGTAATGGCCCTTGACAATCGATAGGTCCGTTTTGCCAGGATCACATAACAGCCCTCCCTGCCCTCAGTGTAAAGGTCACTGGCAAATACAGTATAACCAGCCGCCGTGCCAGCGGAGCGAGCCCTTGAATATTTTAATGGAAAGTAAGGTGTACTAAACGACTTTGAATTATTAAGTTTATAAACTACTACTTGAGTTTAAACTCCGGGTTGGAATTGAATATGTACCTCTGCTATTAATGACCATTTAGCTAGGTAAGAAAATACTTTCAAGAAATTGAAGTTGATACACATATTTTAGTTGTTGCGGAAAGGGGTTATGAATATAGAAATGAAACTTTATAAGGGATGCCGGAATAAGGATAATAGTCTGTGTAAAATGTCCTGCTATATTTAAAAATAATAAATCAAAATGTATATGTATCTCTCAAAAAACATGTAGGATTTCTTACATAATCAGTATAAACATCAAAGCGAAGATGGAACTGTTAGCCAAGAACCATTTTATTCTTGATTTTTGTAAATGACATCCTTTGTAGGGTGCCTTCGGTTGATCTCTGTATTTTTTCAGGTGATACATCTCTTAGCGTTAGTAACTTTTCTCGCACAGATCTTGAAATAGAAACTTTCATTCGGAGTAGTATGCTACTGCAGTGGCTATCTGATAACTATTTGTCAACACTGCAAAACCAAATTTATTAATGTTGATTTGAAAAGTGCCCCTGAAAGCTCATCCAATACAAGACAATTTCTCGGTTTTACTGCAATTGTTTCTTATCATCAAACTATCTTCCTTGGGTTAATCATATATTCCCAGCTTGATTTTTCTCAACACATTGATAAGATTTTCAAATAACAAAATAGCGGTTTGCTTATTATTTGTAGATTAACTCAGTTTTGTGGCTCAAATACTCTATAACAGCTTACTATGGTTGCATACATCCACAAACTTTCTATGAAGTTGCTGTTTTGGAGGCAGAATCCTCCCGAACAAAACTGATTCATGTAGAGGTGGGGTTTTTGTGAATAAAATTCTAACTTTTCTCTCCCTGTATATAAATGAATAAACCCCTTTTTACATAAAAAATAAGTCTTTTTCATATCAGAGACATCGCCCGCTAAAACTTTCAAAATACCGATATTCTGACCATTCTTCTTCATAATACAGCCAGTTTTTAATGACAACCCTATTTTTCATCCATTGAACGCCTTACCCTTATTCCTAAAAACAGAAACAGATATGTGCAGATTCAGATCGAGTCTTAGGTCATATTTGTTAGAGAAGGAATCGTCCATGAGTGTATGAGAACTTTTTTTTATTTTTTGAAGTATAATTTTTGTTTTTATTCATGTAGTATATTTTAATGATGATTGTGAATGCTATTGTGTATAGTCAATAACAATAAATCATTCTTGATTCTTGTCTTAGTAGTATTTCTTCATTACTCCCGGAATAAATATTTTCCAATTAATTTTTACCATTATGAGAACGCTAATTTACAGAATAAATATTTTTTGTTGCATTAATTTCCTAGTTGACACCTGTTTCACTTTGATGTTTGTTGTACATTTTACTTGACACTTTCTATTCAATATAGAAATATTCTATATTGCCTTCCACGATAAATATATTTTATTTTCCAGCAAAAAATTAAAAAAATTTGACAAGTAGAGAGGCTTGGTAAGGGAAGAACTGAAATAACAAGGACAGAATAACAAGCCAGATATGACGTGATAAATAAAGGGATCAGGTTTCGAATGTCAAGTAAAGGAGGATATGGGGCGGATACTACAACGGATATTTGGAGTTGTGTAGGAGTGATAGTGTAGGTCATATTGGACTAAACACCCACCTCAGTAATAATGGCTTTAAAGGTGACAGTGCACCGTACACCACTAATCGGTGAACCAATGTAATGCGGCGTTTAACATTAGAGCGAAGGAGCTTACGAATAGAGTAGGTGGAATAGAGTAGGTGGAACAGTGTAGGTGGCATTGTCTCAAATATCAACCGCAGTAATACCAACGTAAAAGATGACGGTGCACCAGTTCAATGCGGTGGACTTTACATCATATTGCAATCGGGAACAATTTCCATCAGCTTTACATATTGAAGCGACGGCTCTGGTATTGGCGTAATGTTATTGGAAAAGTGGTTTTACATTGGGATTCAACATTCTTTATATTTGTAAAACGGTTGAACTTGTAAAGTAATATTGGTAAAGAATTTTCAAGTATTTTAATCATGACAGAAGTTTTGATAGTCATACTTTTATGGGAGTTGTTTTTGGAAGAAATTTGAATTGACTAGATAAATTATTCAAACTTTGCATAGTAGCATTATAGTTAAACCTTTCTCATAAGTTCGTAAAAATCACGTCTGTAAAGTTGTTAAATCAACAAAACCAGTTTTACACCCTTAAACATTTATGAAAAAATGAAGACACAACTTATTATAGAAAGGACATAAGCACTTTGATACTTTAAATTGTTATTTAAAATACACCCGATAATACTGTTACAATAGTTACACAGTTGTAACTGTGCAAAAACAATTAATGTATTTAATAAAACATATTCAAGCCATCTTACATTATTGTTTTCTTTATTCTTGAATTTTAAACGAAAGAAAAGCTTTAATTCATTGCTCTCAGTACTTTATTGTAAATACAAAATTGAGCACATTGTAATAGTTTTGGGGGTTAGGGGTGAACTCTAATGCAAATATATTGCGAAGAGAACGTGATCCTTGTCATTAACTAAGAGGCGATTGGCAATAAACAACATTCCAAGACGTTCAGTTTGGAACCGTACTTTAACTAATAAATGAGACTGTCTTGTGTATTACGGTTAACACTATTTCTTATCTTGAAGCATATACCATTTTATTTTACATAAGATTACAGACGATTGTTAAAGAAATTTGGGTTTAAATGAGATAAACTTACTGTTGACAAAAAATAGAAAGGAATATTTTTTTAAATAAAAGAACATAAATGTATCTGACCATTAATACATGCATTTACGATAAAAAACAGAAGTCGTAATCTAAGTTTATTGTTGAGCGGAGCTCCTATACTACACTCTGGCTTTTTATTTACACGTACTCCTCCTGAACGGCTGGAGTGATCTTCACGAAATTTTGCTCGGTCATAGTAATCATCTATGGGAAGGTATAAATCTGAAATGGTCAAAATCGGACATAAAGGATTCTGCCCTACGGCCCTTTAAAGTTACCATGTTATTTTAATAGGAAAAATATTTTATTTGGTTTGTTTACTGTGTGTTGATTATACAGCTGTTATAAGGATCAAATTTAACTGCAGACTGTTACTTTCAGCTGTTTGTGAATACAGTAGTTTTATGTGAAATTGTTGTTTTGTTTATTTTAGTGGTTTGTTTACCTTTGTAAGGGAATGAAATGCCACTTTTACGGAGAGGAGGAGCAAATCTTACCATCTTAGGAGGAGCACCATTTAATATCTTGTAAACATATAATACCCCGTCGCAGCAAACCTGCGTACTCAAAAATTATTTAAATATTACAGACTTGTGACGAGTAAGCGCAGCGATCAACCTAAATCTGGCGACGAGTGTGTGCAGCGAATGAGCTGACCCAAATGGCGAGTGAGCGCAGCGAACGAGCTAAACCCCCACGGCGAGTGAGCGTAGCGAACGAGCTCACTTGAATTACCTATAAAATATTTGCTATTATATTGATTTAATAAATAGTCTCTCCGCTCAATATTGCAAGCAGACAACTGCATTGTATACCTAGTATTATACATTTTTTATCTTATACATCTTTATCATACCTTTGTATTACACATCTCGGGCAAGGATATCTTGGTGTCAGCTGGTGTAAATCAGTTTTAAACCAATGTTTATTGCAAAAGGGTCGTGAGGGAGCGCTAAAGGGGCTAATCCCTCTAATACTGACCAATACTCGACAAAAATACCACTCGTTATGTTTGATACTCCCCTCTGGGAGTCGTTAACTATCGAGAACATGACGATGTTACATGTTTCATTTCATAATATTTATTGGTTATATTTATTTAAATAATTACAACCAGGGTTCTCTAAAATTAAAAATGGTTGTGTAAAAAGTAGTATAAGTTTAGATTTAAAAGGTTTTGAAGATATAACCCCTCAAGAGAAAATTATGTTTCAAAATTTGTTAAATAAATAGGTAAGTTTTCATAATGCATATTATACGAACCTTAGGTATAACAAAAAAAAGCTAACTAACAAAGAGTACAAAAAAGTTTCTAATAGAGGTGCTATTGCTATACAAAATATTATGATGCAAATGTGTTAACAACTTTTTTTACTATGTTAAAATCTTTACTTTCATTGGGAAATATGTAAACTGAGAAAGATTTATGTAATTGTCTCGGCGGAGACTCTATTCGATTACACGTGATGATATTGAAGAGGACGCCGCGCCGTCCCAGCAATATTGCGCGGTGACATAACGCTCAACTAATCTCTATATAGTCCCCGAGGACGACAGCTCATGTTCAGTAGATCATGAGGTAAGTGAATTTAGGAACCCGCTCGGCACAAGGATATACTAAATACAGTAATTTATATACATTTTTCAGCGATTGTACTTTACGCTGATGTTAGCTAATAAATCTTTTCTCTGTCAAGTGTTAAAGACATTAACAGAGTTACAATAATGTACTTAATAACACAACAATATGGCACTTTCTAATCTAAGTTTTGGCACACTTTGTGACCCGTAGCAATCCCACAGACGTCGTCGTTAGGCGCCAATTGACGAAACAAAATAAAAAATGTATTAAAAAGATTGTCCTAACCATTTCCAAGTTCCACGAGTAAAGGGGTTAATCGGTTAATCCCAGTCAATGCCCCAGACAGACATAAAAAAAAAGTTATGTTTTATACCTCGCTCAAAGCAGTCATTAATAATCAAGAAATTGATGTCAATTATGAATCAAACAAATACATTATTTACTGATGTTAGTTTATTTAGGATAGTTTACTAAGAATCTTAAACAAATAAAAGGGTTTTGTATAGTATGTGGTTTTAAATATACAGGAGTTTGAAGTTTAAAACCTCAATAATAGTCCAATCATGTCTGATAATCATTTTACTCACACCATAAAAGCCCGGATATTTCTAGGAGAGTTAGTACTGCAATGATGTAAGACGTGTCTCAAGATGTCCCAAGTGTTATTGTCCAGGCTGGGGCCCTCAATCTGCTAAGTGTGGTCTTATCGAGCGACTAAGCCGTTGTATGGAGAGCGGGCCACAATGCTGGCCGTAATGCACTGTTGTATCTCTAAGCTGGGCACTCTACCCTCTAACTTTCATGTTATGTGACTACTGGTAGTAAATAATGTTGTGTAAGGTTAATATGAGCCACATGTTAAGATAAAAACTGTAGAAACGAGTTACTATATATGTTTAAAATATTAATTCAATGTTTATGTATATAACAGGGATCAATGTTTTACTGTGTGATCATAAATAATAATATGTGCTATATTGATTAAGTATTAAAACGTCATTTGAAAGTATTATTTAAAATCTTGCTTTGGCACTGGGCTCGTTAGTTTAAACATAGTAAAGATGTGTAAGACTGTAAAATTTGTTGATATATATGTAGCTTTTTAAAAAAAATATTAATATTTCTTTCAATTTTTTGTTGCTAAGATTTTTAGTAACTGTGCTACCATCATCAGACTTTTCAAAAACATTAACTATCAGCAATGTATATAACAGTTAATGAAAATTATACTATATAAACCGTATAAATATTTGTAATTCGAAACGTAGAGAACGACTGAAAGTGTTGCATATTGTGTAGAAGGTTTATGTATGGTACACATATGGTGGCCCCCAAATACCCATTCAATGCTTGCGAGCATCTCCCTATGAGATTTTTTAAAATAAAGGATATTTTAAGTAATAATTTTTCTTAAAACAAAACGCGCTTGGACGTGATGATATTGCAAAGGACGTGCTAGTAATAGCATGCGGTGATATAGCGCTCAACTAATCTCAATATAGTCCCCGTGGAACCGCAACTGATGTTCCGTATACATCACAAAGTGAAGACGAGGAATATAATCTGCACAAGAATATGCAATCTGGTTACCAATAAAAGGAGGCATGAAAATAATTTGTTTGAAATAATTGTTTAGTTTTCTTTACTATAAGAACAAATATATAGGAATATACATTAGTTATTTTAGTTAGTATACATATATATGTAATTTTAAAAAAATTGAATACTTTGTCAAAGTCTGGTTAATATAAAACATTAAAAATACTTTTAACGCTCAATAATATAGAAGGCAGGAAAAATTATTACTTGTAATCACTATGTTTTTGTTTTAAATGTCCATTAAAATAGTATCAATGGGGTTGGTAACGCCAACTTCATTATAAGTGTTTGAATAAGAATCATGTTGAATACTTAAAGCGTTAAGTTCTTGAGTGGAACTGCAAATTGAAGAGTTTTCAAGCACTTTTCCTGGCTATCTGATTGGTAAAGTGCCAGCTAAGAAACTCTCTTAAAACGTGGAAACCATCCGACGCTTTTACATTACCGCCTTTAACGTTTTAACGCTTCTCTATATTGTCGGAACATTCCGAGTAAGCAGGACATTCTATTATTTAAGCTATTTTGTACATAATGAAGAAGGTAAATATTGAATTTTTTTCATCTACTTAAATTGAAATAGCTTTATATAAAAATAATTTTTATGAAAGAAATTTTACATTTTTTGATCAGTTTTGTTGCTATTTTTATTTGAATTGTCCATATGCAAACTTCAATTTAAGTTATTTGATATAAAAAAGTTTTGATAGTTCATAAATGTGTGTTTAAGTTATCACTATACATTTCACATTAAAGGTCCGAATTTTCACTGCAAATTTCAATTAGTATCAAACAATTTGACCTTGTCAGCTATAGATACCATAGTAAATATTGTTTTAAAGTAATGATATCAGCTACAAGTGTTAAGCCAGAAACCTGCAATCCCAAGATACGCTTGGGAAATATTGCAAACAGAGGATGATACTGAGTTTTGTACATAAAAGGATTTTCTAAAAACATGGGAAATACAAATAAAAACCAAATCTAAGTGACAGAGAATTTAAAAATCAAATTTTAAAAACAAGTCCACGAAAAATAATGGTAATTGGATTATATAGAACCGTGTACTAATTTGTTGGTTTTAAATCAAACAAATTTCAAAGTGGCGTTTGATATTGTCAGCAAACGTCGGCTGCCGCTGTCTCTATAGATGAATTGCCGCCCCCTGTCTACATGTCCCGCCATCGCACCGCCACTGGCCACTAGTCCATATCAGTCCAAATCATCCAACATCGAGCTGAGGTTTTTGTTTTGATCCATCGGTCATCGTTTCTTCATCAACTATTGGCTTTGATAACGCAAAAACTTTCATTACTTTTTTATCAAGTTAAAATTAAATTGCAACTAGCAATTGGCACTTTATCGAAAGATGCGATGTTCTAAGTTTTTAATCACTATATTTTTAAATGCTTTTTTTTTTACTTTGAGCAACAGCTTATAAGGAGATTATGTTTATTCTATCTTTACTAGGTGTTTATTTCAATTTTAAATACAAAATGGGGAATTGACTATTTTAAATTGCTGTCAATATGGTAGCATTAAGTTTTGACGTTTAGGTTAATGCAATATTTAATTATTAGAAAAATAAAATATGAAATAAAATGTTTTCGACGAAGCAGTAACAGGCAACTCGCATTGACCCATTTTAACATTGAAACCAACTTTCATTGTATCCACAAACCAAATGAACATATCAGACAGAATATTCATCTTCTTTTAATAGTTAATTCTATAGACAGATATTTTCTTAATCTGCAAATTAGGTTTAAATATGACAAATTTACTTGTAGAATTATTTTGTAAAAACCTTAGGTTGTTCACAGTAGGTTAGGCTTACCGGATCTGGAATGTCCAGGTAAAGCAGCTTTCAAGATTCCGACAAGACCTTTGAAAATTGTATGGGACTGGAATGCCAGGCTTCATATTGTTTAAAAGGAAGGGAAGAACAGGGATGGATAGCTGAAGGGTTTTGAGCAAGCAAATGTGGGACAACAGATTTTGCCTAGATACCATATTACTGGCATTACCATAAAGGTAGATTATTCACTCAAAAAAATAATAATTCAGTTTTATTGTTTTCGGACAGTTTGGGACGAAGGAGTAATCTTTTCCGACCAATGTAAGTTAATTTATTACAAAAAAGAACTATGTTAGTAACGAGAATAATGGTAATATCACTTATGGCAATGTAGGCAATTGTGTCACTATTTTTCATGTGAACTCTGTACGTTGCTCGCCAGAACTACAGGTTATTGAGTTTAACGTGAGCAGCTTTCCGGCCAATCATGGTAATGTCATGTTTATCATCCCGAGCCCGAAATGGCTCCCACTATGTACAGTAATTATATCCATTTAATTTTTGTTTACATTATTAACAATATTTTATCAAACATAATAGTGTCAATATTGACTCCCAGGTAGGGAGAGAAAAATCAGTTGTGCGCAAAAAAAAACAGTCCGATCTCTCATTTTTTAAATCTCTCCAAAATTGTTTATATTAGAATAATGCATGCTATCATGCGTACTTCAAAAATATCAAAAGTCGTTCTCTAAGGCCTGTTACACGCTTAAGTGGCGCATCTGCTACGCGGCGGCACATCTGCACGCGACTGCCATGCCACGCGAAAACCAACCAATGCTTTTAAATGCACCAAAGCTCCCATTTAAAAGCATTGGTTGGTTTTCGCGTGGCGTGGCAGTCGCGTGCAGATGTGCCACTTAAATTTAACAGGCCTAAAGTTGCCTTATTTTAATATATATGTTATTTACTATTATGGTCCATAGATATATGAAATTTAGTAGGCCTACTTATTATGACCTCAACTAGGCCTTACTATAGTAGCAGTAACAATCAACAATAGTAGCATTGGTCAATTTCAATCCAAGTTTAGTCCAAAAATTTGTAAAAACACGAAATCCTTAAAATTATGTTTAGTGTTTGTAATTTATTTTGACCTGGTAAATATACTGCTATATCGAACCATGTTTTGCCTGAATTACTTTATAATTTAGGCACTCTACAATTTTCACTTAAATAAGTTTTATTTATTTCGTTTCTATTTAAATTTTTGATTGGTTTCTATTATTGGTTCCTACTGTAAATTTTAATTTCAAACGGTATTTTTTTAATAAATAAATTTTGAAACTAACAACAATTTTAAACATGCAACATTATAGTGTATCTCCAGCTGCTTAGCCCTAAAAACAATTTTAAACTTTGATCCTTATGGTTTTTTTTTTTTTTTTTTTTTTTTTTTTTAACCCTTGAGACGTTAATGACTTCAGCCCATATTAAATTGAGTTATTATTATTTTTTTTGGGGGGGGGGGTATTTATTCGGTTAAATATCTGTGAAGGGGTACGCGACTCTAAAAAGGTTGGGAACTGCTGTGCTAAACGACTGACTGTGCTGTGTTGATAATTAAAGCCCATTTTAGTGTTTGTGCAACCATGGTGAAATATGTTAGCCATTTACATCTTTTCTTTAAACAACGGAATCGGAAGTTACGAAAAATAGTCACCATTATTCATAAAACACAATTCGGTCTGCTGCTTAAATGCTGAAATTGGAAGTTGCAAAACGCTGTACCCATTACTCATGCCCAATAGCGCTCCACTAAATGAAGGCTATATGGGTCGCTGTAGCGATAAATTCAGCACACAAGTGCTTCAGGTGCATTAATTGACAGCAACTTTATCCATTCTTCTCCCATTAAAGTTGTTCACTTGATATCGGTTTTATATTCTGGTGTATAGCTTAACACTATTTTACAATAGCATGTTAATATTTAAACTTTTAACATATTTTTAATTCGTTCATAAACTAGAAGATTATTTATTGTGGGATTAATTTAAATCCCTTTAATGTATTGGATTATCTATCTATATATTAATAGGCAAGCATGTTTCGTTTCCTCCTTTTTTCCCAGCTCGAGTGCATCGTAGGAGAAATCCGCGCATACCGTTAGAAAGGTATATTCCTGTAGATGAGCAGAACCCCCTTCTAATTCAAACCAGACTCCAGGGCTACGCCTCATAGGCTTTCAAAGTTCCAATGTGAATCTTATGGAGAAAGAATAATTGATTGATTCAGAAAAGTTTGTTCCCGTAACTTTTTCACAAAACTAGTATAAAAAACAAATGTTTGTGGCTTTTTGTGTAGTCCTGCTTATTTTGTGAAATATGTAATTTCCCAAACAAATCAATAGAGGTTATCGACGACCGTGGAAAATAAATGTTTAATGTTCCTTTTAAAATCTTCATAATCCGTTAAACCTAAGGAGTCAAAGTGGCAAAACCAAATGTCATCAATTTAACTATAGTACATTTTTTCAATGTGTTAAAATTTTTTTTTGCTCTCTTTCAAAGTTGGGTATTTACTTTTTATAATATACTTCACAAGAAAATGTACAATTGAACATTGTAGAATCTCCAACTACTGCATAAAGCATACTGTCTACTATACTCGTATTTTAATTAACTAATTTAAATCAATAAAATGTCAAAAAATATATACACATATCAGTCGCAGGCGCTTCACCGGGGAAACGTCGATTTTATAAAACTGCCGACAATTTTAAACATGCAACATTATAGTGTATCTCCAGCTGCTTAGCCCTAAAAACAATTTTAAACTTTGATCCTTATGGTTTTTTTTTTTTTTTTTTTTTTTTTTTTAACCCTTGAGACGTTAATGACTTCAGCCCATATTAAATTGAGTTATTATTATTTTTTGGGGGGGGGGGGGTATTTATTCGGTTAAATATCTGTGAAGGGGTACGCGACTCTAAAAAGGTTGGGAACTGCTGTGCTAAACGACTGACTGTGCTGTGTTGATAATTAAAGCCCATTTTAGTGTTTGTGCAACCATGGTGAAATATGTTAGCCATTTACATCTTTTCTTTAAACAACGGAATCGGAAGTTACGAAAAATAGTCACCATTATTCATAAAACACAATTCGGTCTGCTGCTTAAATGCTGAAATTGGAAGTTGCAAAACGCTGTACCCATTACTCATGCCCAATAGCGCTCCACTAAATGAAGGCTATATGGGTCGCTGTAGCGATAAATTCAGCACACAAGTGCTTCAGGTGCATTAATTGACAGCAACTTTATCCATTCTTCTCCCATTAAAGTTGTTCACTTGATATCGGTTTTATATTTTGGTGCATCGTAGGAGAAATCCGCGCATACCGTTAGAAAGGTATATTCCTGTAGATGAGCAGAACCCCCTTCTAATTCAAACCAGACTCCAGGGCTACGCCTCATAGGCTTTCAAAGTTCCAATGTGAATCTTATGGAGAAAGAATAATTGATTGATTCAGAAAAGTTTGTTCCCGTAACTTTTTCACAAAACTAGTATAAAAAACAAATGTTTGTGGCTTTTTGTGTAGTCCTGCTTATTTTGTGAAATATGTAATTTCCCAAACAAATCAATAGAGGTTATCGACGACCGTGGAAAATAAATGTTTAATGTTCGTTTTAAAATCTTCATAATCCGTTAAACCTAAGGAGTCAAAGTGGCAAAACCAAATGTCATCAATTTAACTATAGTACATTTTTTCAATGTGTTAAAATTTTTTTTTGCTCTCTTTCAAAGTTGGGTATTTACTTTTTATAATATACTTCACAAGAAAATGTAAGTTGAATTTAGCAATCTCATTGTCAACATCAAAGTTCGACTTATTTTACATGTAAGAAAACGGGAAGTAAAAACATGATGTTACAATAAATTTGTATGGACTAGCAATACTTGCACTTTTTTTGTATTATACATTATTGCACCAGGGATACTTTTTGTAACCTACGAAGTGACAAATGGCGTATAAAAAGGGACAAGGAGACACCAGAAAAGAGTCCTCGGGACGGATTATTTCTCAATTTATCATTCACTGTCCTTTTAAAAACTCTTTACACCTGAATGTATACCATTAGAGGACAATATTTTCCCAAGAATCCAACACTGATAAAAAAAAACAAACATGTCAGAATACCACCTTTATTAAGATTGTTGTTATTGGAAGATAACAAAATGTAAAAAGTGTATTTCGAATTTCAAATATTTCCTCTTAAATGAAATGACAACTAATAAAAATATGTATTTTATTTTACATTAGCGAAACAAACATGATGCATCTTACTGTACTTATGCTTTTATCATAATTTTTTTAGACGTTTTATTTTAACCATTAAAAAAATAATAAATTGATTCAAAATTGTAATAATGTGACTTATTAAATGTACCCTGTACTGAGCCAAATTATTGAATCACGAGCAAGGGAATATCCATTCCAATATGTTGGCAAAGATCCAACGTGCAGGACTAAGGATGTAACAACGAATTATTTGTGTAGCCGGAATATTTCACCTCCCCGCTCGAAGCAGCTTAGGACTATTCTGCACGATGCCAATGAATAAGACTCTGTATTCATTGACGATGCTGCTTTCTGCAACAATTTGTAGGCTGTAACCTACATTCAATATTATTCGTAATTGTTTTGTAATTTATTGTTTTGATTATTTTGTTCTCTAGTGACTAAAACACCATAAAAAGTACAAAACAACAAAGAGTGCAAGACATCATTTCATGAAGTAGGCCTATAGTATAGTTTAAAATAATGTAGCAAGTTTTTTGTGATAAAAATAATAATGAAAGAAATTATCTTGTCAAAAAGCTCTCTTAAATAAACAGAAATAGCTATTATTATTTTGCCTTTGCATTTTAAGCATTTAACATTTAAAGCTCCTCATCCCTCATTCATACTTGGCTTTAAACTACCTATTGAGTTAGGTCGCCATTTCAATAAAGGTATTAAAGGTATTAAAGCTAACTGTTACGAAATAAATTATTATTATAGGGTAAAGTTATAGTCTATATAATGACATAATAAACTGTATTTGATGTTTTATTAGATATGAAGGAAGCGAATGCAATAAAGTCCAAGTCTCTATTCGGCGAGAGACGCCCAATGCTCAATACAGTCGGTGCGGTGATATCGGGCGGGAACGATGTTTATAGGGGCAATACAGGCGTACAATCACTTGTATAAAAGTATATTGCTCCAACTTATGGCATATGCACAACGTGGCTGTCCAACATAATTGAGAAAAGTTTCGGGCAGCTTTCAATGTCAAACGTCTGTCAAACTCCACACTGTCATCGAACTAAACCGAAGTAATGCGCTCTGTGTAGTTTAAAAATGTACACGATCGTAATTATTGATATGTACTAATAACCGGTGTTAATAATCATAATAACTGCCACCTATTAGGATAAAAATATTGTCATTTTTTATAAAATGTGAACTGGCAACACATTTTACATTGTACGAAACACCTCAAAGATTGCGTCCTGAAGACCTTTTTCGCTTGGTTCCCAAAAATTAAATTAAATTTTAACTATGGGCATTAAAATTATTATTAAAAACTAGAAGAATGTATCTTTTTTTATTCCAAAAAGCAAAAGCCATACAATGGACTGGGTTGAGAAGCGAGGTTCAATAACACCATATCCGAATGGAGCAAAGGGCTTTTGGTTACGGCGCAGAGTTGTTATCCTTGCAACTGCACTCAGACTAATAGTGAGCAACCGGATTTTGTATGTTACCGAAGTCAAATATGGCGGAAGCGGACCGTTTTCCAGGTACAAAGCACACGTTTTACGTGATAATTTAATTTTTACTATATGGAACATAGAGTATAAAATTCTATACGATCGACTTTAAATTCACTTAGGCGAATTTTAGACCCCCAAAAGGCTTTTTTATTACTAATTTGATTTCAATGAAATTCTCAGGTTAGATTTTAAGTATTTTAAACTAGGTAATAAACTATAATCGAGCAATTATTTTCAAGTATTAAAAAAGCTTATTTTCCGGAATTTTTGACAGAACTTTGGTTGTTTAGGCTACATGATTTGAGTAACGTAGTTGCTATGATCAGTTTATATTTCCCCATCGCAGCTGAGTTGACGCTGTGTATGCTGAAAATAACATAACCTTTTCTTGTTTATATCTGCTCGCCGTTATGTTACGTTTTTAAATAAAATTTAATTGATATTTTGACAGACCTATTTGTTAAATTAAATAGATCAACACTGATGTTTACTTGTTGAAGTTATAAATTATATTAAAAGATAGGCATGTTGATGTAGAATGAATTGCTGTCGTACGGAATTATGCGGTTAACTAATTTATGGGATACAACTAATATCTATTTGGGAGAAAGATTTAAATTGAACAACTAATTAGAATGTGTTGTGCCATTGTAGCCTATGTCTCAGGTAACAAAATATGCATTAAGTGTTAAGTAAGCGTAATTCTACAATACTTACATTACTTGATTTTTATTAATTTGCAATCATGGATTTTAAATTGTATTGTTTTTTTTCGCTCTACAATCTATTTACCTTTAATGTTGTAAGCATAATTACTATTAAGTTACTTGCTTGTTTTGAGGTCTTAAATCATTGTTTGTATGTATTTATTTGTAGGCTAGGCCTAGGATGTACGCCGGTTGACTTAGGACGGTTGGATGACGTTCCACTCTTCACATTCGAGGAGATGGAAACCTCCGTTCTCTCCCTAAAGAGCAACAAGGCTCCTGACCCGGACGGGATTCCCAGCGAGGCTTTAAAGAAAGTATTTTCAATTAATGCTGACTTGTTGTTGAGAATGTACAACGATTGTTTGGTAGAAGGAGTGTGTCCGGCTCCCTATGGAAAACCCCAAGACATGTACTGATCAGCAAGGGCAAAGGTGATCCCGAGCTGTCGTCGTCCCACAGGCCTTTCTACACGTTGGACACGGCTGGGAAGCTGTTCGAGAAGCTGATCCGTTCCCGCCTGACCTCTGCCGTGGAAGCTGCCGGGGACTCATGCCCCCGTCAGTATGGCTTCAGAAAGGGACGGTCAACGATTGACCCTATCACCGAAGTCCATGGAGAGCTTTGAAGAGAGCCGAGAGCCACAACCATTTCCCTCGCTGAGTAGTGCTTCTTGTTACGCTTATGTCAAGAATGCCTTTAACTCGGCGAGGTGGGTCGATATGTTGGATGCGCTTCGCAACACCTTTCGCGTTCCTGCACATCTGTTGTGACTCATCGAGGATTATCTCCGTTCTCAAAGTCTATTTACGACACAAGGGACAGACAGTGGACGATGGAAGTCACTTTTGGTGCCGCGCAAGCTTCAATACTCGGCCAGGATCTCTGGAACGTTGTCTATGACAGCCTCCTGAGGTCGGAGATGCCTGAGGAAACCACTTTGGTTGGGTACGCCGATGATGTCGCAGCTCTCATTGTCGCACGCAACGTTGAGGTGGCCAAACTAAAGTTGAACCGAGTCATGCGTGTGGTCAACACCTGGATGTCAGATCACGGTCTCTCGCTTGCTCTCAATAAGACGGAGATTGTGATCCTCACGAAGAAGAGGATCGACACCGTTGTCCCACTCCGAGTGGGAAGGGAGGTGGTCACATCAACTCGTGCCGCCAAATACCTTGGGGTTATGGTGGACACCAAGTTAAGCTGGAGGGATCAGATCTTCCGTACGGCGGATAATGCCCCTAAGGTAGTCACTTACCTTAGTAGGCTGATGGCCAATGTCGGGGGTCCCCGATCCAGCAGAAGACGTCCGTTGATGTCCGCGGTCCAGTCCGTGCTCCTTTACGGGGCAGAGGTGTGGGCAGGCGCTCTAGATAAGGAGTGCTACAGGTTGCCACTCGCCCGGGTTCAGCGTCAAGCTGCGCTTCGGGTGTGTTCCGCCTACCGGACAGTGTCCGAGCCTGCCGTCCTGGTGGTCGCCGGAGTTATCCCTGTCAAGCTCTTGGCAGGAGAGAGGAAGGCAATTTATCAGAGACAAGGCGAGATTGGCAAGGACACGGCAAGGACAGAAGAGCGCTCCAGCAGTGGCAACACAGCTGGGAGCACGACACCCGAGGACGATGCACTGCGCGACTTATTAAGCACGTCCAACCATGGGTGGAACGGCGGCCAATTCTTGACAATTCACGGCTATTTTCGGTCGTACCTGAACCGGATGGGCAAGACCGGTTCGCCGGACTGCATTTATTGGCCGGGCGTTCCCAACGATGCGGAACATACATTCTTCCGCTGCCCCCGTTGGGAAGGGTCCCGCCTGAAGGCCACACAAATTTTTTGTGCATTTTCGGTGGACTCGTTCTGCCAAAAGATCTTGGAGGATGAGGACAACTGGGATTGTTTATCACAGTTCGTCCGGGGCACTCTCCTGGAAAAGAAACCCGATCTGGACCGCGAAGTGGCCCAGATCCCTTGATCGAGTGGCTGGATAAGGAGTGAGCCCCACGGGCGTTAGCCAAATTTAGGCCTAGCCTGACGTAATGTGATAAACAATTCCAGGTTAGAATCCTAAAGAGTAGAGGAGGTTTTTTAGTAGGTAAACCCGATTTTTAGGGGAGCCCCATACTACAGGCTTGCCACCTGTGTGCGTAATGCATTTTTCTCACCTCTCCCTAAAAAAAGAATCATAAAAAGCGTCACCTAATAACTTAAAAAGTGAGTAAAAATTCTCGTAC